>JAJHSJ010000007.1:61768618-61827573 GCA_021015155.1 Magnolia officinalis | reverse complement strand
AAAAAAAAAAAAAAAAACCATTTGACATCATTTTCTCCAATAAATTTTTTGAAAAAATTGAAATTAAATTTAGATGAATGGTGTCTTTGATTTGGGGACCACTCGATGCCTAAAGCAGCCTCAAATTTATGCAATCTATTGGCACTCATCCCACTGATATAATTGGCCCCAGATTGGGTGGACATTTATGGACGATGAAGAATTGAAAATATTCAACGGTCCTATTTCAAAAAATAAGTGTCCACAAATTAGCAGTTAAGATCGTTTAAACAATTTGATTTTGGGATTGTGGCTTAGCAACAACGGGTCCCATAATTTAATTAATTAATTGAGTTAATTTATGCCACATGTACAATTTTTAGAGTGCAAGCGTATGGAGTGTCACATGCCACTGGAGTATAATATAAAGAAAAAGAAGTGGTCTCAAGTTAAACTGGTTGGACCACAAGGTTCCATCCACCGAGCAGATAACTTCCAACTGGTTAGTGCATGTGAAATCCAACCTTTCCAATAGATTGGCCCCAAAATGAGGGTCACCGAGTGCAAAAATCATCCATATCTAGTCATTAGGTGGGCTACACACCATCAAAATTTTTTAAGCCATTGATAATAGAAAAGCACGTGTGGTCCACTCGATGGGTGGATATATCTGAGTTTTGCAAAAAAAGTGATCCTTGTGATGGCACCAAAGTAAAGGCAGCCCTAGCAAGGGTTTGAAAACTAAAGGATATGGTCAGGGTATCCCAAATTGGTTACGTATCGGCCGTAACGGCCGATACGTAACGGTAACGGTGGGACCCGTTACGCGATACGGGGTTGAAATGGCCGTTACGAAATTCTATGACCGTAACGGCTGTTACGGGCCGTTACTGGCCATAACGGCCGTTACAAACCCGTAACGGCTGTTACGGGCCTTGAAAAAAAAAAAAAAAAAAAACAAAAAACGAAAAAAAAAACTAACCTTTTTGCTTTATTTTCTTCTTCTTCTCTTTCTTCTTCTTCTTCTTCTTCTTCTCGTCCGGCAGATGCAGCTACGGCTGCGCCCTGCTGCGGCTGCGCTGCGCACTGCGTGGGCTGTGGCTGCGGCCTTCTTTCTCCTCCTCTTCTTCTTCTTCTTGTCCTCTCTCTCTCTCTCTCTCTCTCTCTCTCTCTCTCTTTTCTTTTCCCTTTCCCTCTTTTTTCTTCTCTTCTTTCCCTCTTTTCTTTTCGGTTTCCCTCTCTCACTTTTTTTTTGATTTGCAACGGTAGCTGCTGTAGGTATGTGTCACGCTAAGACGAGCGCTGATACTCCTCGAGCTGCGAGTTGTACGAACGGTTCAAAAAAGATCAAAGCTATATGGGCTCCACAGTGATGTATTTATTACATCTACACCGTTCATCTATTTTTAGAGATCATTTTGAGCACCACCCAAAAAATGAATTATATCCCGAGATCATCTGAACCACACCAAAAATAACAGCGGTGATAATGATTTTTACGGTTAAACAATTCGTAGGCGCAGGCGGTAACGTTTATTTTTCCATCCAATCCGATCAAACTCAAGTGGGCCCCACCATGATGTATATATTTTATCCATGTCGTCCATCCATTTTGCCATGTCATTTCAGGTAAGGATCTAAAAAAGTTAGTAATATCCAAATCTCAGGTGGACCACACCATAGGAAATAGTGGTTATAGAATGCTCACCATTAAAAATTTCTTAAGGTCCACTAGTGTTTATTTTCAATCTAACACACTAACATGGATGAAGCGAAAACACACATGTCAGTTGATCTAAAACTTTTCTAGCCCCCAATAAAATTTTAATGGTGAACGTTTAATTATTGTTTCTTATGGTGCAGTTCACCTGAGCTTTGGATGTGCCTCATTTTTGGGCTCATGCCCTAAAATTATTTGGCAAAATGGATAGATGGTGTGGATATAACTAATTCATCACGGATGGGGCCCAAAAAACTTTGACATGTGTGCTGCGCTTCACAATCCGAGTCCCGCCTAATTCAAGCCTTAAAAAATTGTACAAGAGACCTATATTAACTTAAATTTAGAAATTAAATTATGGACTGCAATTGCTAATTCACAATGCCAAAATCAAATTCTTTGAATAGTTTTAATTATTAATTTGTGGACTTTTATTTTTAAAATAGGGCCTTTTGATTTATTTTTTATGATTCACTATCCAATAAATGTCCACCAATTTATAAGAGGGATAATGACAATAAATGGCATGAATTTGAGGCTGATTTGGAGCATAGATTGGTCCTCCAAGTCGGCCCCAAATTGACAACGCCATCTACCTGAATTTAATTTCATTTTTTTTAAGAACTATTGGGAGAAATGATATCAAGTTGTTAAGTATATAAATTACATATTTAGAAAATTAAATATATGAATTTTGTAGTCAAATTCAAGTTACCTAGTTAAAAAATTAATCAGACAGTCCGATAAAACTTCTCACCAAAGAGTGGACTGTTACACCACCATAAACATGTTCCAATTTATAAATGAATGCATATTTGGAATGCTTAGAATATTCCGGATTTAATCCATATTTTTTCATATTTTTTTGGCAAAAAAAAAAAAAATGCGCCGTTACGGGCCGTTACGCCCCCGTATCGCCGTTACACCCCCGTATCCGTATCGGTTTCGGAGGACACCGTTACGCCAACCGATACCGATACGGGACACTTTAGATATGGTAGTAGTTATACCAATAGAGGTGTGGAAGATTCTAGGTGAAACCACATTAGTTAATTATTCAATTTTTTCAGCACAATTTTATAGTCAAAATTTCCAATGAGTGGAGGAGAAGCATCATGGTACATATTTGAAGAAAAAAGACGCACAGTTCAGCATGTATTGGAAATCAAACATATGACTCACACACCATGAAGCTCTAGGGGGAGTGGGTGGAACAAAGAGTAAGACAATCAACAAGGATATCAAAACATCATTTGGCTTTATTCCGTGGAGATCAGCGTGGAAAATTTCTACTTTTAGATAATTGACTGAAAAAATGAAGAAAGGAATTTTCACATGGTTTTATTGATATAAGAAAGCATGGGATAGAGTACCTAAGGTGGTTCTGTGCTAGGTTATGAGGAAAGGAGTCATGGAAAACACCAACTTCGTTATTCATAGAAAAATTATGCTGACATCATTAAATGCATGTATCAGGCTGTTGTTCAATAGTGAGAATTGCCTGTGGTGAGTTGATGAGTTCCTAGTAGCATTGGGTCTTTATCAAGGATCACATTGTTATGGATGAATTAACAACTAATCTCGACTTGCCTGAGATTCCTTGTTGTATGTTGTTTGTGAGTGATGTGGTGTTGATCAATGGTACAAGTGAGGGGCAAATCCAAAGTTGGAGGTTTGGAGGAAGGCTCTAGAGTCTAAAGGCTTAAAAGTTAGAAGAACAACTGAGTATCTAGAAGGCAAACTTTAGTGAGGATTAGATTATAAGAGTTGAGGCTTTAGTTAAAATTGATAGCCAAGAGATTCCTCAAAAGCAATTTGTTTTGTTACCGTGGCACTATTGTTCGAAGGGATGACGAGATTGATGAGGATGTTTCTGAGAGAATTAGGTTTGTGTGAATGAAGCGGAGATGTGTCCCTGGAGTGTTGTGTGATCGTTGCATGTGAGAATGTTCTATTAGAAACCTATTTGACCCACTATACTTCATAGGACAAAGTAAAATGATGGAGAGCATATTCTGATGGTTTGGTCATGTGGAAAGAAGACTATGTTGCTCAGCGAAACAAGAAAAGCCAGACAAGACAAAAGAGAAGAAGCTAACGAAAGACAGAGAGAGGCCATCTGAAGGCAAGCAAGGAGGAGGAGACCTGTTCACTTACCAAGGAAAAATATCACTTTCGCACTTGGCATCCATGTTATGTGTAAGACCTAAAAGGACTTGTATCAAGGCGTGAAAGGGATATAAAGACCTGTTCACTTACCAAGGAAAAATATCACTTTGGCACTTGGGGCCCGTTTGGATCATAAGTTACTTACGCCACAAGTAACTTATCTTAGTTTCTACTTGTTAAGAAAATAAGTACGTTTAGTAAACAACCTGCTTATCAGCTTCTCCTCTCTTTCGTCTCTTCTATGCCTCTCTTCAGCAACTTAGGAAAATTAGAAAAGCTAAAAAAATTAACCGAAGTGATTAAGTACTTAATAAGTAAAAAAGTTACTTATAACTAATCATAAACCAAACTTATCTGAAATAAGTTACTTATCTACTGCTGTAAGTAGAAAAGTTAACTTATTTGGTGGTATCCAAATGGGTCCTTGGTGTCCATGCCATGTGTTCAGGCAACACTTATTGCAGAAATGAGGATGATGAGGTGGATGCGTGGGAAGACAAGGAAAGACAAATTAACAAAGAGGTTATTCAATTAGCTAGGAGTGGTGACAATGAATGATAACAAAAAAAAAATGATTTAGAGCATATTGACATGGTTCATTCATGTGGAACGAGGACTGGAGCTGGTTCTGATAAAAAGGAACTTTGGTTGGGGTTAAAGGGCATGAAAAGAGGATGAGTGGAAGACATAAAATGACTTGGATTGAGGTGCTGAGAATGAATATCAAGGGTTGTTCACCTACTGAGGATAGCTCCTTAGGACTGATTGGCAAAATATGGATGCCTAAAGCCAATCCCAAATTGCTGGGACTAGCTGACCCAGTGTGTGACACATAAGGATTTTGCTAATGTTCCCAAATCCTTTGAATGACACATGGGACACCCAATTGTCAATAGAGGTGTACACAAGTTGAGCCGAGCCGAGCCGAGCCGAGCCGAGCTTTGCCTAACTCGTGCTCGACTCGGACTGCTCGAGTCCCAGCTCGTGCTTGGCTCGTCCAAGTTGAGCCGAGTTCGAGCAAATTTCGAGCCGAGTTCGAGCAGAGTTTTCGAGTCGAGTTCGAGTTCGAGGGTAAGGAAGGCTGAGGGAGATAGTAGAGAGAGAGAGAGGGCGTGCGTTGGTGCGGGTAGGTAAGGGAGGATGACTGACAGAGAGGGCGGAAGAGAGGGAGGAAATAGGGAGAGAGGGTTAGGGTCGGGTCGGGCGGGATAGTTTTGAAAAGGGGGGTAGGGTTTTTTTTTTTTTGGAAGGGTATATATACCCTGTACCGAGTCGAGCTGAGCCGAGTTCGAGTAGTATTCGAGTCGAGCTGGGTCAAGCTCGAACTCGGCTCGAACTCATTTCGAGCTCCAAAAATCAGCTCGACTTGGTTCGAAACTCAGCTTCGATCCGAGTCGAGTCAAGCGAGTTACCGAGTTTTTGCTGCTCATGTACAACTCTAATTGTCAATCAGGATGGTTCATTTAATAGTACCATTGGGAGCTAGCTATGGTGCAAAACTCACACGGATTGGATGATCCTAACCCTATGAACGAGGCCAATTTGTTCCAACCGTTTGTCTTTCAGGGCAATGGATTGCACAGTTGGAATCATCAAATCAACCATCTGTCTTTTAGGGCAATAGATTGCACAGTTGGAATCATCAAATCAACTGTTTGTCTTTTAGGGCAATAGATTGCATAGTTGGAATCATCAAATCAAAATGCTATTTTGAATAATAAGGAAATAGAAAGTGGGATCTATCAGATAGATGGTTCAAAATGATGATCGGACCTATTTTGTTTCTCCACTCAATCTTGACTGCCCATTTTCCATGCTCTTGATTGGATGCTTAGGATGATCCGATTGGCATGATATTTGCACCATGGCTTGTCCCTAATTGTACGAAAGAATGTAAGGTTCAATTTGATGATCGAATATCCCATGTGTCAATTAAAAGCTTTGGAGATGTTGCTAACTTTGTAACCCACATTGGACCGATACTTGCATAGCCATCTTCCTTTTTGTTTCTTTTGATTGGCATTTTTTCTTTCTTGATTCTTGCTGATTGCATTCTAAGCTTACCTTTCAAAAATAAATAAAAATAAAAAGATTGCGATCTAAGCTTAATTGAAGATTCCGTTAAGATTTTCCGGCTTCCAGATCTGTATCCAGTGATTGGGACTCTTCATAGCTGAGTTGCTCAGCTATGTTTATTGTGAAATGTGAAGGCTACTAGGGGTATGATTTCAGCTGGCTCATCTCCACATTCAACATGTGAAGGCTACTAGGGGTATGATTTCAGTTGGCTATCTCCACATTCAACATGTACATTTGTGGCCATGATGGTCAGACTGACCCTATTTCTGGGCCAAAGCACATACCTGGTGGGGCCCACCTGATAAGGCGTCTGGATCTCAAGTACATGTGCTACATTGGCACAAGTACCCTTAACAGGGTTCTTGCAGCCCATTTACTCAGTTCTAAGCAAAAGTTGTGGTACTACCGTGTAGATTTTTAAGCTACTCCTTGTCACCAAATGAATGAATGAGCAGCAGTTTTTGTAAATTAAACAAAAGAGAGAGAGAGAGAGAGAGAGAGAGAGAGAGAAGAGAGAGAGAGAGAGAGAGAGAGAGAAGAGAGAGAGAGAGAGAGAGAGAGAGAGAGAGAGAAAGAAAGAAAAGAAAAAAAAGAAGCAGTTTTTGTATGCAGAGCGCTGTCTAAAAGATGCCAACAAGAAAATATAATGAAATATATCTTGCATTTGGCATTTTTTTAAAATTGAGAAATGCTTTAGTTCTCTCAGAGCACACTATAAGTTGTATCGCATTTGGTCACTTCTGAATCTCTGATTGGTGGATCTGAATTTACGATTAAGTCAAGAGCACATTTTATGGGCCACTGTAAAAATCAGATTGATCAGATGATCCAATCCATCCTTGATTTGTACTTACTTTTGTAGCCATCTTTTCCCCGAGCCATGGATGGATGGGTTAGGATGTCCTAAAAATAGTGATTCTTTAGTATCGTAAGCAATCTATGGTAGGCCTCAACAAACAGATTGATTAGGTTGTTGATTAGACCTATTTTTTGTGTAAATGATCTTGACCATACATATTAAAGGCTAATGATGATCAGATGGTTATGTTTGTCTGATTGGTGTAATATTTGCATTTTTGCACGCAAAATTCATGTTAGACCTAATGGATGGGCTAGATCAATCAATTGGATTGTCCCAGTGTTCCAATGCGACTAGGAGCACTATAACTTGTAGTGCTCTGGGAACATTGGAGCATGTCTCTTTGTCATTTGTCTGTAAACAATATAATTGTGAGGCCTTCAACAGTCTCTTTTAGTGAAATCATATTTCTGATGTTCCATTTATTTGTAAATTCCCACTATCAGGCCTTGAACAATCTTGGCAGTGTCTACGTCGACTGTGGTAAACTAGATTTGGCTGCCGATTGCTACATCAGCGCCCTTAAAATCCGGCACACCAGGGCCCACCAGGGCCTTGCCCGGGTCCACTTCCTAAAGCATGATAGGAGTGCTGCATACGCGGAAATGACAAAGTTGATTGATAAGGCGAGGAATAATGCATCGGCGTACGAGAAGCGGTCTGAGTACTGTGATCGCGATCTTACAAAGGAAGATCTGATGAGGGTAACTCAATTAGATCCACTCAGAGTTTATCCGTACAGATACCGAGCTGCAGGTGACATTTGTTTCATTATCTTCCTCTATTTCAATCTGTGCCTAAAATATTTGCAAAAGTAGCTGCATTTTTTATTTCTTTTGTTTTTTTCCCCCCTCAGATTTTGTGATTGTTACATACATGATTTAGCTATTTATAGGTGAGTTTACAGGTGAAAGACCCAATTGCCAAAATGGTAAAGGATTTGGTGTATCGCTTCTTATAGATATCTGGCACTCCTACATGGAAGCAGTCTGGACTGTTGATGTAGTGGACCATACCCAAAATCACATCAGTGAATGGCCTTAATCATTTGTCAGTGGACTTTCGAGGACTGGAAAATAGATGGTTAGACAAAAAGTCCAGCAGTCCAGTTTTAGTGGTAAATCTTCCCTTCAGCAGTTTAGGATTTTGTGTGCCATAGTTAAAAATGCTGAAAATTGGACTCAACTTGTTGTTCATCCGGGTTGGGTCGACTCAACCGACTTGATTTGATAGTTGGTGACTATAAACTAAAAATATTAGGAACAGTTAAAACTAATGAAATAGTTACAAATTGGCAATTATTATAAAATAAGAAAACAAGCAGCAAACAACTGTATATGTTGCCTGTTGAGGGAAGTGGATTGTGTGGTGTGCAGTGTGCCACACACCACCGACCTCGGTGGTGTGTTGATGTCACCAAGTTCTGTGAGCCCCACCATGATGTATTTGTTACATCCACACAGTCCATCCATTTTGCAAGATCATTTTAGGGCATGAGCCATGCCCAAAAATGAGGCAGATCCAAAGCTCAAGTCAACCACACCACAATAAGCAGTGGGGACAATGACGGTCACCGTTGAAACCTTCCTAGGGCCACCATGATGTTTATTTGCCATCCAACCTGTTCATAAGGTCACACAAACCTGGATGAAGGGAAGACAAAAAATCAGCTTGATCCAAAACTTCTGTGGCTCCCAAGAAGTTTTCAATGGTAGTCATTCAATCTCCACTGTTTTTTTTTTCAATGTGTTCCACTTGAACTTTGGATCTGCCTCATTTTTGGGCTCATGCCTTGGAATGATCATGCAAAATGGATGGATGGCATGGATATAACAAATACATCATGGTGGGGCCCACAACTGGGTGACTTAAACACACCACCAAGGTTGGTGGTGTGTGGGGTGGCACACCACGCAATCTGCTTCTCTTTTGGCAGCAATGTGTATTCTGTATCGGTAACGGTGGCCGTAACGGTCACCACCATCACCGATACAAGTATCGGTCGTAACGGCCGATACGGGGGTGTAACAACTGTTACGGGATCGTAATGGTTGAAAATTTAGATTTGTCCAAAAAATTTTGAAAAAATATTTAGAAAATCCAAAATAATGTAAATATTCCAAATACGCATTCATTTTTTGTTTTGAACATGTTTATGGCAGTGTAACGGTCCACTCTTTGGTGAGAGTATTGGGTTGTCTAGTGAATTTGTAAACAGGATTATAAGTCTCTAATGTTTACACATCACAATCAAGCACTAGAACTGGAAATCAGAAAAATGCATAAATACTATTTCAATTTTAAAAAATGGCCTTTGGAAGTTCTATTTGTTCAAATCACTTCAATCTATGGTTTTAATATTAAAAACTATAGTAAGAGTGGTCGGAATCAATTGTAAAATGATCTAGGAGAGTTTTTGGAATGAGAAAAGAGAAAAAATGAGAAATTTTTATTTAAATAGAAAAAAAGCGGTCGTTTTTCGACCTTTACGGGAGTAACGGTCGTTATGCTTCGTAACGGCCTTTACGACCACCGTAACGGCTGACATGGTCTTAAAAAACCAACTATCCCGTTTCACCCCTGTATCGCCTAACGGTCATGGCCGTTACTTATACGTATCAGCCTTTACGGGCGTATCGTAATGGATACGGAACACCCAACAGGTTGCATGTTTGACTCCTGCATGTTCTCTCTCTCTCTCTCTCTCTCTCATTTTTATTTTTATTTTTATTTTATTATTATTATTATTTTTTAAAATTTTAATGAAAAAGCAGTCTGACAAGATGATTGACTCAGCCTGTGTCACCAGACTGAGTTAGCAAGTGGATTTGGCAACTCTTCACGAGTCAGGCTGAGTCACTCACACAACCGGGCTTCCAATGACTTGGCTTGAAATCCCGCCGAGTTGAGTTTCGAATCGTGTCAATGAGTTTTAGAACTATGGTCTGGTCAATGAAAATTTGGGGTAGAGCCATTCCGTGGTAGAACCCACCAAATGAACAATTCGGATCTGTGTCCTACGTGTATAGGAAGGAATGTAGATGTGACACAACCTGAGAAAGTTTTAACCTCTCTCATGATCTCTATGCAAGTCTATCTTCGAATATTGCCATGAATTATTAAATTGATTAGCTTAACGAAAGAAAACGTTACCATGATTCAACTGAGTTTATCACAACCAATGTCAAGTTGGATTCGATGTTATAATGAAATTGCATTATAATTTTCCCAATCAGCTCATAATCTATATGAAGTTTTCCTCTATATGCTGACATGGAACTTGGTGCGGATGCAGTGCTGATGGACAGCCACAAGGAGAAAGAGGCTATAGCAGAGCTATCAAGGGCGATTGCATTCAAAGCTGACCTTCATCTCCTCCATTTACGGGCCGCATTCCACGAGCACATAGGGGACGTAACGGGTGCCCTTCGGGACTGCCGGGCCGCGCTGTCTGTTGATCCCAATCACCAGGAGATGCTTGAGCTTCGCAGCCGTGTAAACAGCCAAGAACCTTGAAAATGTACACTAGTTTGATGTAGTTCCCTATTGTCATTGTCATGTCGCTTTTGATTTTTGTGTAATTTATGCATGTCTTAAGATTTTCCAGTTAAAATCGATGTGGGCTCAATTTGCCAAATCTTTCTCAAAATGATGAATGATATGAATTCCAGTTTGAAGAACAACTGGTGGACCCATGGTTCAGTGATCCTAACCGTTGATATGGCGGGCCCTATGGATTCCGATGTACTGAGAATATTCTAGATGGAAAAATCCCAACTGTTGTTCCTTTTAGGCCACTTCTGGTTTAATAATACTGAAAGTTGCTCAATTTTTTTTTTTAATTTTTTTATTGGTAATTGTTGTTGGTGGGCCACTAATGGACGGTTAGGATTTTGTCTGGGAGATTTTTTTGGGGCATGGCGCTTATCATATTGAAGGTTATGATCACTGAACCATGGGCGACACTTGTTCTAACTAGGGGTGCACATGGTTCGGTTCGGTCTGGTTTTGGGGTGAAAACTAGAACCGGAACTGGACCATTTACACGAGAATTGGACCATTTACACGAGAATTGGAACCAGACCATAAAAAACCAGTTTGGTTCCACGGTTCTGGGCTTTTTATAATCCAGCCCAATTGCATAGTTTGTTTTTATAATCTAGCCCAAGCTTCTCTACTGAATTTTCAACCCTTTCGGGTTCCCAAAATGATTTTGCTACTAACGTCTATTCGTGTTGTAATCCATTTGATGAATGGTCTAGTTTTTCATGTTTTTAATAAATAATTTAATATTTATTGACCAAGGGGTTCAGTTTCGGGTTCGGTTCTACGGTCCAGTTCACGGTCCGGCTGGTCCGGTTCTACAGAACCACCCCAAATGGAGAACCGAACTTTACTAACTGGTTTTTTGATTTTCGGAACCGGAACTAGTGCACTTTAGAACCGGACCAAACCGTGCGGTGGGGTCGGTTCCGGTTTGGTTTACCGGTTCTGCGCGCACCCCTAGTTCTAACCGAGAAGCCCCAGAAACTGAAACATCGATACTGTAATTTAATTTCTTGATGAGTCTGATCCAATTACTAAGTATCTGACAGCTCTATTCAAGATCTGATGGTTGAGGATCGTCTTGCAATTTTATTGGAGGCTTGGAAGGTGATGCTCTGATTGTATTTTGAACGTGGGGCATGTATCCTGCTATGGCCGCATAGTGAGTGTGACCATCCTCTGGTGGGCCCCAGTGGGGGGTCATCCATGGTGGGAGAACCACCGTTCCAAAAATTCTCCCTCTATATGTGGACGGTCCTCACATTGTTTCTACTGGGGGTGATTATTCCAGACCTCTTCATGGGGGTACCAAACACATGAACTACCAGCATGGTTCCTTTTTGTGGAATCATGGACATTCATAGGGTGGGCCCCGTTTCATTTATGAGGTGGGCTGCTTTATGTACGAAGAACAGACACTTAGATTAGCGATAAGCTAGGAATATGCACTTAGGGAACCATCTGATCTGATGAAGGCCCAGATCCTGCACACGTGTGTGCCATGTTGGCACATGCTTGAAGAGAGGGGGGGTGCTGGAATCATGAGGATTATCCGGTTGTTAGAACTTTTGCTTCATGACCTGATCATTGTGGGGGACAACTGTTTGGACGGCCAAGATAACGACCTGCATGGAAACATATATAGGTGCTTGTGATGTGGTACTCTTCCGGCATCTCGATCTACCAACCCAATTAGCCTCTGCATCTTGGCTATGGGCCAGGTAGTAAGCGTGGCCCACCAGCTCTATTAGCTTGGGCCTATCATGTATGATCTAGAGCTGTACACAAGTCGAACCGAGTCGAGCTTGGCATAGCTCTATTCGGCTTGGCCACTAGCTGACCCCGGCTTGAACACGGATCGGCTCAGTCCTTGAACCTGACTGGCCAGCTCAGCTAGGTTCGGTCAGCAGCTCGGGCTAGTTTGAGCTGAGTTCGAGCATGTGCGGCATTTTCTCAAACACATGGAGCCAAGTTCGAAACAACACTTCATTGAGTCATTTCACCAAACACCTTTTTTTTTTTTTTTTCACACACCCCCACACACTCACGCTGTAGTGGGATTTCACCACCTATGGGTACTCGAACCCTTGACCAGGTGTTGAAACTCTCTTGAGAGTCTACCACCGGAGCAAGAGTAAGGACCTCATTTCATCAAACACTTGGTGAGCAACATCAATACCAAAATAACCAAGTCACTAAACTGGTTCGATCCGAGTTTGAATCGAGTTGAGGTTTGATCCGAGTCAATTCGAGCTCTGACAAGCTCGAACTCGGCTCGAATTTTTTTCAAGTTTCAAAAATCAACTCAACTCGAACGCAGTTTCCAACCGAGTCGAATCGAGCTTTTTTGAGTTGAGTCAAGCGAGTTAATTGAGTTAACTCAGCTCGCGTACAGCTAACTCAATATCATCTAATCAAAATTTGGGATGGACTCAAGCTCAAGTTATTTAGCCTAACCAGCTCAGCCTAACCTGCGGCCCCACTTCACATGTACATATCTTTCATTCTTAAAAAACTATGCTATTCTAATCTTCAATTAGGTGTAAAACCATGTATACTGAACATTAGCTTTTCAGGGCACTAGAGTATTTAAATACACATAACACTAACCTGGCTTAAACCAGGCCTCCCACTTCCCAGCTGGAAAATTGATGAAATCCATGTTTATCACTGTCAATCTTTCTAATTCATCCCTTAAGTGGGCCATGATCCTGAACCTTCATAAACCAGCCTACCCCATTTGAGTATTTCATTGGATGGTTCCCACTTCCCCATAAGATAAATACAAGCTGGATATTTGTATGGTTAGATTTGTCCCAAGCGAAACGGATCACACATATCCGTCGCAAACTAAACCATACACGTGGCAGCAAATGAGCAGTCACAGTACATTAACGAAGAAGAAACTACTAGAATATGGCTTCCAACTCTCCTATAAATACTCCCCCATCCTCCTTGGAAGCCTCGTTGCAGGATAACATCTTCACAATAGACAACCAGTGGCGCACGATTAGCTACCATGGCAATCGAGGTGCGCATGCTCACCAATTTCACCGAACCTTTTGCTAACATGCGCCCCCACCCCCCCTTTTTTACTTGCATACACCCATTTTGGGAATTGGGTTGCACCATTTCAATTCCCAACATGGAAAATGGATGTCTGCACAGTCAATCGGGGAGGGTGTAGATGTTAAAATTCCATTGCAATATTGCCCCTGTACATGACGGTAATTACAATTCCAGGCTTGGTTGACGGAAGAAAGCGATGAGGATCAAAGACTCCCTCACCACCGCAACCCAAAGGAGTTCGTCTCCTTAGAAAAGCTTGCAGGTATTGTTTTTCTCATCTTATCTTCAACTTCTACTCCCTAAAAATTGATAATTCCACCACCCAAAAAGGGTAATTTGGTCATTACCATAGTTTTAGAACTGATGTGTAGCTGGGTCAGGTTGCCTCAAAGATTCGAACGAGTCTTTACTTTACTCGACGTGATATTTAATAATTAAATTATATAAATCAGGAAATTTTACAAAAAAAAAAAACCTACTTAATATTGAATTTAGATTCTGGTACCTTTTTCGAAAAGGTTTTCAATTAGCTACCTAAATAGTATGTTTATGTGAAATTCACCTTGACCACCAGGTGTGTCACTTGATGTTAGGCCTAGGGACCAAAAATCTGCCTCATCTGTGATTCAAGTGGACCACATGATTCAAGACAGTGTACATGGCCATGCTCACCCTCCAAACTGTTTCCCTTGGTGTCGCAGACCTGAATCATGGATGGGCCTGATTTTTGGGCCACATGCCTAAATTTTTGTATGACATCTAATGGTTGGAGTGGATGTCATATAATCATCATGGTGTGCAATCAAGGGTGGGCGTCTCTACCCTAACCGTTTCCTTTGTTGTGGCCCACCTGAATCAAATGTCAGCCTGGCCTAGCGTGGGACTACAAGTCTAATGATTGGAGTGGATCTCTCACATAAACATCATAGTGGACCTTGCCAAAAATCAAGTCCCCTAATATATCAGCCGAAATATGGGAAGCAGTTGGGAGAGGGACGCACACCCTTGATTTTTGAAGGGGCCTATAGTGATGTGTATTGGAAATCCACTCCCACCATTAGAATCCCACATTAGGCATAGGGCAAAAAAATGAGGCTAACTGTGATTCAGGTGGACCACACACCAAAGGAAACAATTGGGAGAGAGATGTCCATCCTTGATTTTTACAGGGCCCATTTGATGATTATATGAAATCCACTCCAAGCATTAGATGCCACACAAAATATAGGTCCGGGGCTCAAAAATCAGGCTCATTCATGATTAAGTGATGCAGGGGAGGACGTGAGGTCGAGCACCGTCTTCCTCAAGAGGATAACTATTCCGAATCCACGGAACTTCTCTGGACTCCTCACAGAGACTTCTCGAATCCACGAGAAAAGAGAGCAGAAAATAGAAATAAATTCTAAATAAATTCGAAATAGATTAATGAATGAATAAAAACGAGTTCACAACCCTTTAAATAAGGGTACTAAGCAATGGGAAAGAAATCAGAATCAAACTACAACCAGGACTCCTAGAATTCGCGACTTACTATAAATAGTAAACTTACTATTTATAGACGGTCGTGATGTCTACTAATGTGCAAGGTTTTCGGCCAAAAATAGTAAGTGTCCTATTTGGCTTCACCAACCCGTTCTCCTAATTATTCTAAGCTCTTTTCACGTTGGGCGCAACTCCTAAAGCCCGAATGAAGAGTTATAAGCAAACTAAAACTTACTATTATAGTAAAAACGAAATTGAAACAGGGAAACGACGTCAAATCAGGGGTTTCTCGCAATTCCGAGCGTCGCAACCTGGCGTAGCGGGGTTGGTTGGCTAAAGTAGCTCGTTCTACCCCAAAATCATATATTTTGTCGGCTAACTCATCCCGGATTGCGAGATACGCCTGATTTAGGTCTGATGGTCCAGATCACTTCTGTCGCCGACAGGGCCTTTTCTGATCCATCTTTGCCATGTAATTGTCCGCGACCCGCTCTACATTAGGGACTCATGCCCATTGACCTATTGATTGAACTGTTATATGCAAACTTGGCTACAGGTAAGATCGCGTCCCAAGTCCTGATATGGTCACCCACGAGACATCGTAACAAGTTCCCTAAACTCTTATTGACTACTTCTGTCTGACCGGTAGTGTGAGGATGGTATGTCAACGAGAATTGTAATCTCGTGCCCATCATGTGCCAAAGTGTCTTCCAAAAAATAACTCATAAACCTAACATCGTCATCAGACACGATGGTTATCGACCAACCATGTAAACAAACTACCTCTACAAAGAATAGTTTCACGATGTTGGGGGCATCGGGCGTCTTTGAGCGTGGTAGGAAATGGGTCATTTTAGAAAAAAACGATCTGCTACCATGAAAATGGAATCGTGCTTCTTGATTGTCTTGGGAAGCCTAAGCACGAAGTCCATACTGAGGTCTTGCCATGGCACTAGCAAAGGTGTGTATAAACTTGTGTTCTACTTTTTCTGCTTTGCTAGCTGACAAGTCCTATATTGCCCTATAATTTTAGTTACATCTCGCTTTGGACTTGGCCAATAGAACTTGTCCTCTACCAGGGCAATAGTCTTTTCACGACCAAAATGACTGGCTACTCCTGTAACATCCCGAATTTTCACGACCAGACTTTATACTCGTGCCCGAGAAAACCTGGCGTTAATAATGTACAAACTAGATGCTCTTAAATCACACTTTTTTTTTTTTTTTTTTTTCATTTGGTTACATCCAGATACATTCATGGAGGTAACATTCATCAGAATAAAATCAACCGTATTGATTATATTTCATCAGAGTAAAAAGAATAATCAAAGGCCTTCCCAATGGAAGCTTATTACATTCATTGAGTTCGCAGCGGAAGTATAAAACTAAATAATTTATCTTCATATTCCTTCAATGTAATCTTCTATAGGAAAGTGGTTCTCTAAGTCTTCAATCTGTACGTCACCTGCATCAACTGTATGGTTGGGAGAGGGTCAATGCCCTACTTATAGTGATGGTCATCCCTTAAGATTAACATTAATTCAAGAGATTCATACAAGTAATGTAAAGGGTTCTGATATGTCCCGTAGTCCACTAATACGAGGATATTAGAATGCGCAAACAACCTACATGAGATGCATGACTAGCAAAGTATGTGGAGCTCATCATACGTAGTGATCATCACATTGTGGAATACGATTTATAGATAACCAACTCGACCCGTACTCTCACTATACGGATATTCGCCGGCATGGCCAACGCTACCGTGGATTTACGAGAACTCCTCAAAGCGCACAACACATGGGTTGGGTATTTACGTGACACGACTTGTCATGGAGTGACTATTTGCGACATCCAATTCCGGGGTGATGTGATGCTGTTGCGACTTACACACATCAATTTGTGCACCACTACCCGAAGGCTCAAGGACTTACGTGCCCCAAGAGGGTCTCTACCCAGAGCGCATTACGTCCATGATAGAATATTTGAATCACTAGTTGTGATACATCTTACATATCACTTGCACTTATAGATAATATAAACTGAATCATAACAAACATGACTAACTCTGAATCAAAATGAATATCAACTGAATTATGGAGGTTCTGGAATAACAAAACACATGCCCAAGCCGTAAAGATAGACGGCACGAGGCCAACATAATAAAGAGAAGAGTGACAATGGTCAACTCAACAAAAGTGGCAATGGCCAACATAATAAGAGAAGAGCAGCAATGGCTAACTCAACAAGTAGACGAGTGGCAGAGCCAACTCAAATAAAGAGACGAGTGGCATGGCCAACTCAATAAGTTTGATAAGGCAGGGCCAAGGCTTCATCCATGGCCTCACATAAATTCAGAGAAACCCTTATAATTGACATGATGTCGTAATCCCCGCAGGGCCAATAATTGTAATGATAATAACTGAATCAATTGATAAGATAATTCCCAAAAAAATATAAACATGAGAGGCGGGATGATTCACATCATTAAAGATACAGAAAGGCAAGATAATTCACATCATTAAAGGTATGAAAAGGCAGGATAATTCACATATTTAAAAGCATGGAAAAGCAGGATAAATATAATAACTTAAATTAGTGTAAGCTTAAAGGATAAAACCCTCACCTCTAATTATTCGATCGTTAGCAAGAAGATTAGTGTCATAAGGAATCTTAGGATAAAACTTGTTTCTCCTTATCCTAATTCACATGATTTTAGTAGTTAGGATTAGTTGTAACTAAATTTCATATAGAATTAGGAAATATGAAGGATGTCTTAACTATGCTCTATCTTAGAATTCTAAATTCCTAACCGAGAATAATGGAGAAATGTTTTGGGAAGGGAGGAGAGGATTAAAGATCTCAGACCTAGTTTGGGGAATAAAAACGAAATCGAATGCACATGTGGGATTGGATTGGCCTTCCTTGCTTCCATCTTTCTTCTTCTCCTTCTTCTTTCTTTTTCTTTTCTTTTCTTTTTTTCTTTCTTTTCTTCTCTCTTTTTTTTCTTCTTCTCTTTTCCTTTCTTTCTCCTTCCTTCCCTGGCAGTAGTGGACGGCTATTGCTCTCTTGCTGGACAATCAGTAATTTCGGCCAGCAACCAATCTCTCTCTCTCTCACTCCCGTTTTCTTCTTCCTCTTTCCTCTTCCACAGTCGGACGGGCGATGGTTTTATAGGGAGGAGAGTTTTCCAGACTCTTCTTACGTATCTGCTCGCGCAGCAGGGGGATCGGAACTCGTTGCGCAACAAGGAAACAGAAGTTTCCCTTTCGCAGCACGCCTTACACAGTTCTTTGCTTGCGTATCACCAGGGAGATCAGCGTCCCACCTTCCAGATTCTCCCTTCGGTCGACGTGGAGAGGTTCGGAGGCCCATCTCCTTCGTTTTGAACGGTTATGATTATACTTGTTTGAGTTTCTTACGCAACCGAAAGCGGAAGATTTTTCAGGCGGAAACCTCGTTGTTGATCGAGTTGGAGTCGACGGGGTCCACTTATGACGATCTTCCAGAAGATCCACTCCATTCACCGTCTTCAGCGCCCCGTGCTAACCCATGGTCCCAAATTTGAAGTAGATCCGATCTTCATGTGGGTTGCACGATCCGCCAATGCATTACCCGTAACGTTAAAACGCCTTTACGTAACGAATAATGTGTGGCGTATTGTCACAAGTAACGTGAACTTAAATATTTTGTGGAGTTCACTGTATTGTTTGAAGTGGTATAATCCACTCTGTTCATCGAGATTGGCACAACGTGTTAGGACATAGGTCCGGAAATGGAGCAGGTCTCGGGTGGGCTATGAAGTTCAATAGAGTGTCAACGGTGGCATGTAATAGTAATGGGTATTTACAACTTTGCCATCCACTTCTCAAGCAGCTTTTGATGTCCGTTATGTCGAAGTGCACCGTCCGAATGTCTTGAAATATGTTGGACATTCCTCATTTTTTGTACTCTTTCCATCGGTCCAGTTTGCGCCTTGATCGACTATAGATGACCCACGTGCTAGCTCACTCGGTAATTCAAAATAATGTTTGTGCATATCTAATTGACAAATTACCAGGTAGTTTGGGCCTATACCCTAAGCTCTTAATGATGATTGGTTTATTATGATAATCACGCAGCCCGTTTGGCGGATCCAAACATGATGGACGGTCATATGACATGCTAAAACTAGGAAGACTTGATTGTTGGTATTCTAGTCATGTATCTAGGTGATTGCACTGTCAGTTTTGTAAATGGATGGACATAAAGCGAGTTTCTGAAGTGATTAGGGGTAGGACATGTATATCGTTAGATTCGAGTGTATTTTTCACATGTATAAGTTCCTTAGATTGTAATTCTAATGGTGGGTTAAGCATATTCATATGGTGTGAACAAGATGGACGGGTCATAATCTTGATCTGATAAGTGTACGAACGGATGTGGAGGTCAAGTAGCTAATTTACTACGATTTAAGGGTTGAAATTCGATGTGTATGGTTAGTTTGTGATCATTAGGCCTGGTATAAAATCTCACATGAGGCGGATTGTGGGAACCATGTAATCTAGAATTCAGGGGTCTAGGTCAATGACATTTTCGTAATTATTGTTGATCTGTGAGTTTTGGGAAATCCCATGGCTCCACCTAGTTCTAGGCACGTTTCTAAGAAATTCTTACAAAAGAATGTATATCTAAATCATTACGGATAACTGGTTATTCGCTAATCTTCTTAAGAAAAGGTGCATACGTTGAATCATTCGATGGAGGGTCTTGTCTTGAATGGAGGTCATTCCCAATGGTTATGTTTGTGTTAGGGCAAGGATGCAAGGCTAGGATTGTTGGATTGGTATTGTACACATGTACGTATTACGTTAAATCTTAAGGTAACGCTCGAGAACTTTCAATACTCGAGTATTGAAAAGTTCGGGGCGTTACAACTCCACCGGCGTGAAGCGCCCAAAGAAGGAAATCCTGTAGGGATGTGTGGGGAATGTAGAGTCTGTCTCCTTTAAATAGACAACTATCAATTAGGACAAACCCACCAACATTCATCTAACCATCTAAAAGTGAAGCATATACTTTATTGAAGTCTGGGCACATGGGATATTCGTCCTTCAAACTCTCAAATCCAGTGATTCAAACACTCATAGATTGAAGTAATGTCACTTTATGGTTAAGGGCATCAACAGGTTTGTTCTCGACCCTGGCCTTGTATTTTAGAACAAACGAGTACTCTTGAAGAAACTCAATTCACTTGGCATGCCTTGAGTTTAATTTCTTTTGGGAGTTGAGATAACGTAAGGCCTCATGGTCTGATAACAAAATGAACTCTCGCAGTAGTAAATAATGCTGCCAATGACATAATGATTGGACTACCATGTAGAATTCCTTGTCATGAGTAGAGTGAGTACCTTTGCTTTGCTTCATTCAACTTCTCACTAAAGAAAGCAATAGGGTGTCCCTCCTGGCTAAGTACTCCACCTATACCTACCCTAGAGGCGTCACAAGCAACTTGGACGACTTTAGAAAAGTTAGGAAAGCTCATGACATGAACCTCTATCATCTTGTCGTTGATCTCCTTAAATGCTTTTGAGTTTGACGCATCGCTAGTCCAGTTGAACTCCCCTTTCTTTATGTTATTTGTAATGGGGGCCATAATGGAACTAAAGCCTCTGGTGAACCACCTATTGAAGGTAGTTAAGCCGTGAAAGTTGTGTACCTCATGAATGTTTCGCGGTTTAGGCCAACTCACAATGGCCTTGATTTTTTCGAATCTGCAGACGTGCCTTCTGATAAAACTATGAAACCTAAGAAAATAACTTTATCTGACATGAACGAACACTTCTTGAGGTTTACATACAACTTTTCTTCCCCAAGGATCTTGCAAACTTACCTCAGATGGTGTAGGTGTAGTTCCTTGGAGGTACTATAAATGAGAATATTGTTAAAGTACACCACCAAGAACTTCCTTATAAAAGGTCTCAATACCTAGGTCATCACACGCATAAACGCATTCAGAGCATTAGTCAAACCAAAAGGCATGGCCAACCACTTGTAGAGCCCATCCTTCGTTTTGAAGGTCATTTTCTATTCACCCCCTGGGCAAATATGAATCTGGTGATACCCACTTTTGAGATCTTATCTTTGAGAAAATCTTGCCACATGTGTAACGTATCATTAAGTCGCGGTATGGGAAATCGATACTTGACCGTGATTTTGTTGATGGCCCAACTGTCCACGTACATGTGCCAAGTGTCATCTTTCTTAGGCGTAAGAAACGTTGGCACAGCACGCGGATTCAAACTCTCTTGAATAAAACCCTTCCTAAGGAGCTCATCTACTTGCTTCTTCAACTCCGCATGCTCTGCAGGGTTCATTTGATAATGAAGAAGGTTTACTAGAGTTGACCCAGGGACAAGATCAATGGTATGCTAAATGTCCCTCATAGGTAGAAGCTTATCCAATAAATCCTCAAGAAAAACATCATTAAACTCCTCTAATATCGGACTCACCTCGGGTGACAACTTTGTACTAACCTCGGGTGTAACTTCTCTAGCCACGAGGGCATACATCATCGAATCCTCCTTAGTCTCCCGCCCAAACTCTTTGGTGTTTAATATGTGGAGAGACTTAGGCTGTGATTTCCTCACATCCTTTTGTCCTCCATTTTTAACACCATCTTTATTAAATTCCAGGGTGCTCTTGAGCGAAAGAGGATTTAACTTTATTTTCTTGTCCTCATGCATGAAGGAACATACATTCGAGTGACCGAATATTGTTACATTACAATTAAAGAGCCAAGCCTGCCCAAGATGATTTGGCCTACATCCATAGGCAAAACATCACACTACAACGAGTCTTTATAAGATGTGAATTAGATGGGAACAAGAAACAACGCTGTGAGATTGGCATAGAGGACTCATCAACCCATGAAACTCTACAAGGCTGAGGGTGAGGAGTGGGCTTTAAGCCTAAACGAGAGATAGTGCTATCGGAGACCATATTTGTACAACTGCCGCTATCGACGATCACTTTGCAGTTTTTTTATCATCACACTTGGCATAACTATAGAAAATGGTATTATTGCACCAATCATCAATCCCCTTAGCCTGAGCTAAGACGCATTTGACAACTGCAAGTGGTACCTCCTCATCTTCTTTTTCATCACTAGCACCAATTACAAGGTGATATTCTTCTTCTTCACAGTCATCTTGGTTATCTTCATCTTCCTCATGCTCTCCAATCACGAGGGCCTTAGGTCGTTCTTTCGTGGGACACTCATAAGCGAAATAGCCATATCCTTGGCATTTACAGCACCGCCTAGGTTCGCCTTCTCACGAACTGGTACTAGTGATTCCTTTACCCTTGAAGCCTTTTTGGTTACTTTGTGTGCCAGAAAAGGGTTTGGGTTGACTCCTAAAGTAAGACTTGGTTGCCTGGGGAGTAGTCTTAACATTGGACTCACGAAAGCCAATCCGTCTCCCAAATTGCGGTTTTAAATGTTGATCAAGTTCTTGCACCAACTGATAGGCATGCTCGAGGGTGCCAACATCGTGGAGAGCAACTCACGTTGAATATCGGATCGGAGGCCCATTCTAAAACGAGAAAGAGTCACTAGTGAATCCTCCTTGACATTACATCTCACATTGTATTCTTTAAGTTTGGTGATGTAATCCGCCACAGGCATTATTCCCTGGCGAAGGGATTGCCATTAATTCAATAATTTCTGGCGATATAAGAGGAATATATTTTTCCTTTAGCACTTCCTTCATCTCAACCCAATTTACGATCGGGTTTTACCCAGACCTTTCTAACATGCGCTCAAGATTGGTCCAAAACAATTTAGCCTGACACACCAACTTCATCTTGGCGAACCTCATACGATAATGATCAAACATCTCATACCACTCAAAGTAGTGGTCCATATCCGCTAGCTAGTCGAGGAAAGCCTTTGGATCCAGATGACCATCAATGTTAGGGGTCTCGATCTGACTCTTTTCAAAATCCCCTCATCTGTATTGTAACAATCGTGATACTTTCCAAGGGGTGGCTGGGTACGCACCCCATTATGGCCAACACCTCGGCTATGACCTCGTCCACGTCTTCCAACGTGACCTCCCACGCAAACTTCTTCTGCACGTCCCACTTGAGACTAACCATCTTTTCCATTATCTGGGTTTGCCTAAAGAGAAGTCTCCAACGGAGCTATACGATTGTTAGTCGCTGTCAGTTGGTTAATTATGGTTCTGCTTTGAGCCTTGAGGGCCTCCAGTCATCTAATTATGGCATTAAGAGTATCGAGAATCAGATCTTGTCTCATTGTGGTAGGGTGAAGACCAAAACCTCACCCAAAATGTGTGGGCATACACAAGGGACAAATTAAGGGGCCTAAAACTTAAGACTTTAAGTACTATGTTATGACAAAGGAAAAGTGACGAACCTAGACTCTATATGTAATGAATGCACTAACAAGACTCTAGATGTGATGAATGTGGTAACCCTATGCATATGTATGCTAAACTCCTTGCTATAATACCAAAATTTGATGCAGGACATGATCTTACCACTTGTATGCAGGGGATTATTAACGGATTAATGAAAGTAAATCAAATATAATAACATACCATTCTCAAGTGATCCAATGGTCATCATGAACTATAAATATAATAACATACCATTCTCAAAGTAAATCAAAACACACCTTAGATGTCCCATGATGCAATAACTGAAAATAACTCATCATGAACTATAAATAACCATCAAAATATAAATTCGGGTAATCCTAATACTAATGACCAAAGTGATCAAGGATCACAATGATCCAACCGCTCGATCAAAGGATCCACACGATCCAACAGTCCAATCATTGTATCTTCGCGATCCAATGGTTAGAACTCCTCAAATAAGAAACCCACATGCATCTTCCTACTGTAGGGTCTTTGAAGATGCACAATCATACATGTTGGGTCTTCAAGTCCTCAATGCGGCCCACCCGGGCCCATGTACAAGTCATCAAGCCAAAGTGAAGGATGGGCTAATCTCCTCCTCCTGGTATACTCTAAATGGCCGGATGTCCTCATCAAAGTTATAGTGCTCCTGAACCATTGGATGGTCCAATCATTCCATCTGGACTGCCCATTAGGCACAACATTAGTTTCATGGAGCAAAAATCACACTGATTGGATTATTAGATCCATATGAAATTTGGCCTTTTTTATTTAACGGAGATTCAATTTTGAATCCATTGATGGGAAGATATAAGATGCAACAGATAGATTGTTTGAATTATTTATTGGGCTTAACTTTTAGTAGGTGATCTTGGCTGTCTATTTTATAGGCCATTGATTGGATGCTAGGATGTCTGATTGGTTTGAATTTTACATGGCATGCACAAAATGTATGCTGCACCTAATGGACAGTTCAGATCAATCGACTGGAGTTTCAAGTGTCCCAATGCAACTAGAAGCAACTATAAACTTAATAGTTCTATATATGAGAGCACTGGATCACTTCTCAAGCTTAAAAGTCAGTGTCATGGGCTTATGGTGGTCCTGGGTTGATTTGGGCCCCATATGATGTATGAAGGTTATCCAACCTGTCCATCAGTTTGTCACCTCATATTAGTCCCAAATGGCAAAAAGCAGCTTGATACAACACTGAGTGGGCCAAAACGCAGGGAAGAATGTGAGATGGATTGCCCACCCTTGATTGACACAGGGGACCGCCTGAATTTCGAAACAGCCTGTTTTTTGACCTGACCCTTCATCCTGACCAGATTAAGGGTCTGATGGCCTGGATTTCATAAACAAAACCATGGGCCCTCCACCCAAATCAAGGGTGGACATTCCCTCCCAACTTGTTTCCTGTGCGGTGGCCCCAGCTGATTCATGGATCAGCCTGATTTGAAGGCCCTAGAGGTAACATGTGCTGAATATGATGGATGTTGGGTTTTATGCATGCATCACATGGGACCCACATCTGCCTGGAACCAAATGAAGGTACCACTTGAGTGTGCCCATATAGAGAAATAGTCCACTGCTCTTAAAGCATTACAATTATTGTGCTCCTAGTTTTATGGGAGCCATTGGATGGGCTAATTGGTCTGGGCTGTCCATTGGGTGCATCACAGGTTTCATCGGCTACCAAGAAAAAGTTACACCAATCGGGTTATCTGATTCATCAGTAATTTGGCCTATTCTATATAACCATCCATTTCCCAAGCTATGGATGGGAGTCATATGATGCTTACGTTGGTCCGATAGAAGTGAAATCTTTGAAACCATACGCGATCATAATAAATCAAAGCAAATAGATGGTTCAGATCATTGGACCCACATTTCCATAAGTGATCTTGACCATCCATTCTATTGACCATCATCCAGATGCTTAGATTTGTCTACTTCTTGTGTTTTTAGTAAGTAGCCCATGAAATGCATGTTGCACCTAAAGGACAGTTCAGATAAAATGATTGGGGTGAACTGATGTCCACATGCGCTAGGTGCACCATAACTTACAATGGTATAAGAGCACTAAATCATTTCTGGCTGCTATATTATATAGATACAAAAATCTTAGCACAACCAAATTAACAATCGATGGGTGGGGGTGTTATATGTTTTTTTTTTTTTTGCAGAAACTGGGGTGTTATATTGGCACTTGAATCCAAAAGATTATGATAATGATGAGGAGCTGCGGAAAATCCGAGAGCAGGGGCTATAACTATATGGTGGGCTCCATCTCTTGCTTTCTTCCTCTTTTTGTTAATTTTTATATTTTTAGATAAGAGGCCAGTTCCTATACAACTGTTGTAGGTGAGAATTTGTGCAAATAGATGCATGTGGGTCCCACCATGGTTTGTGTATTGCATCAAACTTGTCTAGCAGGGTCATCCTACCATTAAAATGGGACACACCAAGAATCTGGCCAATCCTATCATCAGGTGTGCCACACCATCGAAAAGAATGTACAACCACCCAAACATGTGGATAAGTTTTATAGGTAAATGAATAAGTATCAGACATTTATGTCTACATGCATATGAATAAGTTTTTAGTAGGCTAAGCTTCATGTACATCAGTTGTAGAGGATCCTGGCCTCTTGAGATGGATCATATTATCTATGAAGCACAGTGTATCATACACAGTGCATAAGCGGCATTGGACATCAGGCTAGTCTGATCATCAGGTGGGCCACATTTAGGAGGACAGTGGTTGGTTAAAAGGGATTGGATAATGGTCAATATTTAATAGCACAAGCGTGGCCCACCTAATGAGAAGACCTGCCAAAATTTCAGGCTGTGGAATACACAAGGTGTAGCCCGCATGATGAGCATGCTGGATCTTGCTCACTTGTCAGCTTGGGATGCAGCCTGCAAGTAGCCATCACAGTTCTCAAATAAATTGTGTTCCTAGAAGTTTGGATGTCCAGGATTACTCTGTGTAATTTTTGGTGGAGCCCATGCAAGAGGTGAAGAATTGAACGGCCTAAATTGATGCACGCACACCATTTGGTCTGTGGAGATGGCTTATACACCAAATTTCATTGTAGAAATTTCAAGTTTAGCTTTGTTTATTTTTGTGGTTGCATGGTATCAGGACTTTCTGGACTTGTGTCCTGAGAAAGTGGAAAATTACGAGGAGAAGCTGAAGAACTTCTTTCGAGAGCATATACATGCAGACGAAGAGATACGTTACTGTCTGGAAGGCAGCGGTTTTTTCGATGTGAGAGGCAAAGACGACCAGTGGATACGAATCTGGATCAAGGAAGGGGACATGATTGTTTTGCCGGCCGGGATCTACCATCGCTTCACATTAGACACTGGGAACTATGTGAAGGTGAGTCATAGCATGTAAGCTTGCATGCATCTCTACTTCAGGGATGTCCTTGCACATGCCACCCACTCCTGCTTACAAGCAGGAACAAATGTAAAGATTCATACCATCTCTTTTGTGGCACCACTATGGTTGGTCCAGGGCTGAAAAGTTCACAATGATTGGACAATCCGGCTATTTGATCAGTGTCTTGGCAATGAATGGATGAAACAAAAAGTGACAACAGTCTCTGCAAGAATGCATTGCTTGGACAATAAAGTGGGCTGGAGTCCTTGACCTGCAGTTTGATCCTGATACATATAATACAGCTAGATGCATGGTCAAAAATTAAAAATATAGGCTATAATCCATACTCCAATGGCCAAAACAATTGATTAATCAGATGTTTGTAGCATATGATGGAAGTGGCTTTTGGGTGGTGGACAACGCTAGGTTGGGATGACCAGGTGGCTTTTCTCATCTGATTAAGGTGGATACTGCATGTGTGGCAGGATAAGCACACCATCCGTGGTAAAGTGCGTGCACACACACACACAGATATATATATATATATATATATATATATATATATATATATATATATATATATATATATATATATATATATATATATGAGGAAGAGAAGAAGAACCCACATGTAATGCAGGCACGCCTGGGTGTGAAGGTGTTAGGCACACACCTGAGGTAAATGCCTCTCCCATGGTCCAGCGAGGCGCAACATGCCCAAAACACCCAGTCGTGTGCCTGGGTCGCCTTTGACTACAATGGGTGTGAGTGGATTTTGTTTATACAAGTGGTGAGACCATGAGGTCATTACTGAAAGTAAATGATCCAATAAGGTTGTGAATGCACCATGATTTTGATTTTAGGAAGGGTTCTTTATATAGCTTCAATGATAGTTTTGGGGTATGAAACTTGTGCAACTTGATTATTTTTTTTTACAAATAGTATTTGGGTTTGCAAGATTAAGTGCGCGGAAATTGAGTTTCCATGTGTGTATGCATGCTTGCTCGTCCATGGATTCATGTGTTGATATGTATGCTTGCAGTTGATGCGCTTGTTTGTCGGAGAGCCTGTTTGGACTGCTTATAACCGTCCTCAAGAGGATCATCCAGCAAGGAAGGAGTATATCAAGAGTCTATCAGAGAAGGTAGGTTTTGCTCTTGAGGCTCATTAGTTTGGATATTGGTGAAGCCTACCACATAGACCAAGTTATAAAAGCTTATGTATTTTCAATGTACTGTGTTAGTGAACATGCATACCTACCATTATATCTATGTCTATATATGTACATTGATGCCATTTTAAAATAAATGCATGGTCATCTCCATTAGTATCTAATTGATAACTATGGACCAAATACATTAGCTATTACTTAAAAATGTCCTCAAATTCATTTGTTTTCAACAAGCATCATCAAGTTTGAAGATATAGAGTTCACTTCTCCTTGAGGGTTGTCAATGGATACCCAGATCCATGGATAGTGGAAGTATCTGATCCGATTTAATTAGATTGGATCAAGATTTTGGGCCTGCTCAATAATTCGGTTGGGTTGGAGTACATGGGAGTTGGATCTGTTGTTGATGTCTTGATGTCATTGAGCAGATGTCGATGCCATTAACAGATGCTCGATCTCATCGAGAAAATCTGAAAAATCCATGTTGATTGCTGGAATGTTTTAGTGTTGCTACTTGATGGCATCAAAGGAGTTCAATGCCATCGACAAATCCTCGATGGGGTGTGATGCCATCAAAGGTCCCATTGAAGATGTGCACAGAATTGTGTAAGTGTGCAAGTTGTTTCCTATTTCGGTTGTAACACTATATATACTAAGTGTAATCGGGATTTGGGATAGAGAGAGGTGTATTAGGGCTTTCTAAATCCTTTCTAAGGGTTCAAGGGCATAGCTAGAGCTTGTGAAAAGAGATTCGAGGCTTGTTTGAATCGGTAAGCTACTATATCTTGTAATTTCTGCTTTCATAGTGCATTACTCGTCGCTTTGTACCATGGTTTTTTTCCCGCAAGGGTTCTTCCACGTAAAATTCAGATTGTTTTTGTTTGGGCTTGGTTGTACTTACTATATGAAAACCGTACAAAAGGCAGTTTTGTAGTATGGATACAGAAGACCGATTCTGGATGCTTTCCATTTGAACTCTAACTGGTTGTCGAAGCTAGACGCGACGGGACCTGTCGGGGTACCTGAATCTAGTTGGGAGTTGGATCTAGTGCCTCATATAGGGTACACTTGTTCAAACACGATAAGACATTATGGTGGTACCCGAATCCAATAAGATTCGGATTAGTACCTCATCTTGGCTACCTTTGTCCAGATCCGACTTGAACAGTATCCAATTCCCTTAGTCAAGTCTAGATACAGGCAAACCAGTTCCTGATCTGAATGGATTTGTTGACAGCCCTATGTCTCTTGAGTATTTACCTTTAACTACAGCTAACACAAAATGTGAAGAAAAGCTTAGGGTGTAGGATTGGGGAAGCATCTGTTCAAAATATCACAGTTATAAATTTAGCTATGAAGCAGAAGCAGGAGCAGGAGCAGGAGTTCGACCACAACTCAAAGTGGGAGTGGCACTTTGATAGGAACTGTGCAACCAAGCTTCCAATTCCACCTAGATAGGGTAGTCCATGTGAATGACTTGTAACCTTTCTTCATCATCCATCCTCAAGCTCCCACTAGAACAATAATGGTTATCCAATCACTGTAGTTATATATATAAAATTTTACTGTGGTGTATCTACAGTGGGATGATGGACACGAGTCTCACTGTTTGCACCATAATTCTAAAACTTTCTAGCTCGACTCAAAACTTGGCTGAGTCAACTCAACTCAGCGAGATTTTGAGTTGAGTCCTTAGGAAACTCAGTTTTGTAACTGACTCAGGCCAGACTCGGGAAAACCTGTCAAGTTGACAGGCAAAGTCAATTGACTTTTTACCAAAAAAAGAAAAAGAAAAAGGTCTATTGACTTGATGCAACTCGCAGTGAGTCGAGCCAAGTTATTTGTCTTTTCAATATGGGATATAATAAAATCAAATCCACGACCTCTTCAGGGCGAAGTGATGCTCTCAACCACTAGACGATGCTCTACTTTGTTAGTTCTCTTATTCTATAATACTTATACATGACTATTTGAAATCTTATTAGTATAACAAATATTTATGATTTATAATTTTAATAAATATCGAGTTGAATTGAGCCGAGTCTTTGGACTTGGCATGACCTGGATGAACATCGAGTTGAGTTGGGTTTTTGGGTTTATAAACTATGGTTTGCCTACCATGGATGGTATGGCCTAGAAAATTATAAAAAGAAAATCAAGCAATCCTATGTTCCTAACCATCAGATGGGAGGACTTCAGAGGATTAGGAAAGTACAGTTAAGGAACTACCTTGTTATTCATATTCTATGGATAAATTTCCTCTAGTCAGGTGCTTGGTGTTGTCTGATCATTATGACTTTGTGGACTGATCATCTGTTAAAGTCTGATCTCATACATATATGGTGTACAATGATAGAGTGCATGTAGGATTGTTTTAGTCTTAGGAGATTACGACTGTGCTAATCAGGTGCTGCTTCCACTTTGAATTGTGCTTCAGAATTATGCTCCCATTTCCATTTCCTAGTCATTTATACTCGCCAAAATGTTATAAAACAGATGCTTCCCTGCTCTTGCACCTGAATCTTTTGCTGCTTCGCTTCACGCTTCCTGCAACAATAGTTGAAACCTTAGGAACACTGTCGTGGAAATAGGAACGAGCAGTTGGGGATGGACATATGGATTGTTTTTTTTTTTTTTTTTTTTTAAAATATAATTATTATTATTATTTAATTTTAAATTTAAGGGTCTGGTCTGAAAAACAAAGATGATCCTGAACTTACACCGGTAGTTCAAATACAAGCAGATGTTATTCTTGTGGTAAACCATCTATTGATTAGCCATTAGAGCCTCATATCAGGCCTATGGCATGGGAGTATTGATGCTCTGGAAGGTTCTTTCATCGGTTTCCAATGTTTGGGTATCACCAATTCCATTGAATTCAATGTAAATTGAAAAGGTTTTCCATGTTTGGATAGCAAAGAAAAAGGAGGATCCACAAATCAATGAATGCACTTTTATGTATTCTTCCACACAAGAAGATACTATATGACCGTTGTCTCAAAAAATATTAGGTTCTCACTTGTTATTCAAACAAGACTCATAAACATGAAATCCAGGACCAAGAATCCCAAGGGGGTACCCATGAATGTGTAAAATTATTTTCCAATGTAATTCCAGCAGTATTCCTAATGTCACATTCGGGTGGAAAACGTAAAAATGGTGGGGCCCACCATGATGTATCTGACTTATCCATGCCGTCCATCCCTTCCGCAAGCTTATTTTAGGGCATGAGCTGAAAAATGAGACAAATCTAAAGCTCAAGTGGACCACACCACAGCAAACAGTGGGATTTGAAGGCACCGTTGAAATCTTCTTGGTGGCCCCAAAAGTTTTGGATGAAGCTGATATCTGTGTTTTCACTTTATCCATGTCTATGTATCCTTATGAACAGGTTAGATGAAGGGAATAGCTTTTAATGGTGGACATCTTTAAGACCGCTCTTTCCTGTGGTGTGGTCTGCCTCAATTTTTGGCACATGCCCTAGAATGTTATGGTAAAATGGATGGACGGCATGGATAAGTCACATACATCACAGTGGGGCCCATAATTTTAAGTCAGCCCTTTCACTGATCTTCATTTTAAACATTTGTAAAAAGTAATTGATAACTTATTTCCTTGCATTTTTTTTCTTATTTATTTTTCCTAATAGAGCCAAAGACGGATTTAAAAATCAAACACCCTTAGGGTAGATTAGAATCCCAATGGGGAAATAAACTTACAGAATTTGCTATTTGAGGGAGGAGATTAAGTTCTTATTTAAGATGGAGATTGTGGAGTAGGATTGGCCCACTGTGATTAGATCTCGAAGGATTCCATGTCTTTGAAGACTGTTCAGTTGCTATTTTTTTTTTCTACCTTTGGGAATTTGTTTGGTAATTCAATAGTAGAACTTTTGTATTCCAAAAGTAGAAAGGATGGACGTGTATCAAACAAGGTGAGTTGCCTGAATCCTTAAACCTCAGGTTAGGTAGATGATTTACCACCCGAGTCCAGTACCAACCTTCAAATCAGGGTTAAAACCCAATACAATCTACACAAGACAAAGAGAGCCCACTGGACAAGGACTGGGTTGGGGCCAGGCCAAGCTCTGTTCAAGCCCAGCCCATATTATTTAATATAAGTCCTCACTGGCCTGGGCCTGTGATGCATCAAAATAGTCTACCCTGAGCCTAGCCCGGCATGTTTATATAGGGGTGCACACGGTTCGGTTTGGTCCGGTTCTGGGGTGAAACCGGAACCGAACCGTTCCTAACGGTTCTAGGAAATTCGGAACCGGAACCGGACCGTTGGCACCCTAGAACCGAACCGGAACCGAACCGTTAAAACCGGTTCGGTTCCGGATCGGTTCTGGGCTTTTTATAATCCAGCCCAATTGCAAGCCCATGTCCATCCATGTTGTGGTCCATTTGATGAATGGTTTAAATATTGTATAAGGTGTGCAAAAATACATTTACGAAAATAATTGTTCTAGAGAAAATAATTATAAGGTGTGCAAAAATACATCAGTTCGGTTCGAAGTTCGGTTCCACGGTTCGGTTTTACGGATCGGATCCACGGTTCGGTTCGGTTCTACATACCCCCAAACCGAGAACCGAACCGATGTCACCGGTTCTTTGATTTTTGGAACCGGAACCGGAACCGGTGCACTCTAGAACCGGACCAAACCGGACCGTTTGGTCGGTTCCGGTCTGGTTCCACGGTTCTACCGGTTAAATGTGCACCCCTATGTTTATACAGGGCCCCAAGACCCTCTGCAAGAACTCCCTGATCAAGCATTTTCGACACTCGAGCCAACCATGAACTGTGGCACCATGGTGTTGTCTTCATCTCGAATCTGCCATCCTTGGCAAAACTCAGTTTCTTGATCTGGCACATCTCTTCCACAATGCTGGTGAAAGGGGATGGAGGTTCTGGGTTTTTAGGGATTGAAGAGATGAAGTGAGAAATGGATTGGAAGTTAGAATTGGAATTGAAGAGGGAGGGAGAAACAGGCATTTTAGAAGAGGGACAGAGGGACCCTAATGGGCTGGGCCAGGATTAAGCCTGACCTAATTTAGAAACGGTATTGATTTTTAAGCACTAGCTCTATAGTCCTCTATGGTGTTTGATTTCACGTCATACAGATGCTAATCCATCAATTTGATTGTGGCCACCAAGGTCTCAATGGTGGATATTCAATCCACTTGAGTTTTGGATCTCCCTCATTCTTGGGCTCATGTTCTAAAGTGAGGCGGAGAAATAGATAGGCAGTGTGAAAATAACGATAGCATTCTATTCACACTATTACCGTTTGGAAACTTCTTGAGGGCCACAGAAAAGCTGATATTTGTATTTTCCCATCATCCATGTTTGTATGACCTTATGAGTAGGTTGGATGATAAATAAACATCACTGTGGGCCCAGAAAGGTTTCAACGGTGAACGTCATTATCCCTGCTGTTGCCTGTGGTGTGGTCCACTTGAGACTTGGATATGGTTCAATTTAGGATTCATGCCATAAAGTGATATGAAGAAGAAGAAGAAGAAGAAAGAAAGAAAAAAAAAAGTATAGGCGGCATGGATAAGGGACACAATCCTGTGTGGCCCTACAGAGTTTACTTAGTAGGCAATCCGCTTCCATGGTAAACCACCCAATGAATGGCCCACATCTATGCCATCTGTGTGCCATATTGGCAAGTGCAAAATAAGTAACTGTTTTCATGTGTGGAGAGAGTGAGATTCTCCCAATTTCCATTATTTTTTTCTCATTATTGTTTGTCACATATTTGAGTGTATTTGGGGAGGTTTTGCCTCAAATTCACTGTGTATTTAGATGTAAATGAAATTAAAGGTATTTAAAATATACAATTTTAATATTTTGAAATCTAACATTTTTACTCTGTACTTGGAGCGAAATACCATTTCTTTTTAATTCTTATTTAAAGGCCGGAAAGTCACACGTGTAAGAAAGGTGCTTGCTTGGCTATTAATATGTTGTATACATGACACACTGATGATACCCTAGAATAATTCAATTATTTAAAGGCAAGAGAGTCACACGTGTAAGAAATGAGTCGCTCGTTTGTGATCGTTATATTTGTGGCCCACCTTAGGCTAAGAATTTCCTCATTGTTCGCCAAATTATATCAAATATTACATATGTAGACAAATTTGAAATATTAAAGCTAATTTAGTTAATCAATTTTCAGGTCTTGTGAGTATGGTAAAGAATTCCACAGCATTCCGATACAATCTTTCAAGGGGATGGTTTAGATTCCATTGTATTCCAAATACAAGCTGTAAACACAATTAAGGATTTAAATCATCTTAATTCCAACGTAGTTGTGATCTTGTGAGTATGGTAAAGAATTCCAAAGCATTCCAATACAATCTTTCAAGGGGATAGTTTGGATCCATTGTATTCCAAATACAAGTTGTAAACACAATTAAGGATTTAAATCATCTTAATTCCAATGTAGTCGTGATTTGGATTCCAATACATTCTAAATACAAGTAGCCAAAGAGGCACTCATTTGTTTGGGACGACATAAGAGAGCTCTAGCATTGGATTTAAGGTCATGTTCTAATTATCCAAGTCTTTCATAAAATGAGATTGGTGGCTACCTTGAAAATCTTATAGTCTATCCAAATCGTCCATAGCATAGTTTAAAAACTCGAAAACTCTATTAGGTAGGCCATCCATGGCGTGGGTGGTATAAGCTTTCACATGCTAGCATAGGGATTCGGAATCAGTAGTTGCAGATCAAGTCCACTAAGGGAGCTCAAGGAAAGGAGCAGTTCCTACCTCGGGACGTTGCATGGCTCACATGAGAGTCTCTGATGCGAACCGGCACTACTCGAGAAAATCAAAGTAGACTCTGGGGGACTGACCGGAGCTATAGACAGAAATTTTTATGCTGTAGGGAGAAAGGGATGCAGGGGTGGAGACGGTTCCTCCATGTAGGACCGTTAAATGCCGAGAGAGAAGTTTTTTGTACTTCCGCATTAGTAGGATCGAAGCTATGGACACGCATAAAAATATCTCGCAAAAGGGTCCGGGTCAGTATTTAAGCTTTGTGCAACAGTAATCGGATAATGCATCTCATGCTGGAAAATAAGTTTATGAGACCCTCCTCGAATTCGAAATTTGGGATATGGAGAAAAAAATAGGAAGCTCGAGATCTCATTTTTTTTTATCTTCTTTGTTGCGAGTTGGCTGCAAAGCTTAATCAACTCCACTAGAAGTCCGAATAAGTCAAGTCAACTCGAAGTCTTGGTTGAGTCAACTTGAAAATCAGACTCAACCAACAAGGTGGCTGTCTTGAGAATCTCAATTAGATGATTGTAAACTTTCAAGGAAGAGAAATGCTCCAATTAGAGCACTATAAGTTATAGTGCTTTTTGTTGCATCAGATAACTTGGACAGTTCAAATAGATTGATTTAAACTCTCCACATCTCAAGGGCTATCATGCAAAAGTAAGTATGATGGAATGATCAAATCCATCCTAGATTTGGCTTTATTTTTGTAGCCATTCTTTTTCTAACCCATTGATCTGATAGCCTCACACAAGCAATCTTTAAAATCATAAGCAATTCATGATGTGTGTGACCTTTTCCTAGCTTGAGGTGTGGGTTTCTTCTTATTGAGTGTGAAATAGTGTATATTTTCTCCTTATTATGCATTAGTTTTATATGTATAGATGTGTTTAATTGATCTGTTTATGTATGTTTTGCTATGCGAGGTGATTTGGAGAGCTAAGATAAAAAGAACGATTAAAGAGAAGATTTAATGTTAAAAAAATGACTGAGTAAAAAATTGAATATTTGGAGGTGATTAATGAAGATTTTAATTGCCAAATATCTGAGAAAATCAAGTGCAACAGATATATAAAAGATTGGAAAAATCACAAAGTATATTAATAGAAATAACAGATTATTCAGTCCCACTTGAGGTTGGTTCGGTTCGACCGAAGGAACTATGATTTTCAGAGAAAATTTGGCTCGATACTTAGGTGTGACCAAAGCCATGTTTGGTGCCACCGAATGAGAGTTCGGTGCAACTTGAGGGAGGCAGAGACTTTAGATCTATTTTGGTGAAATTTGACTGCAATTGAATGAGGGTTTGATGTGATCGAAAGTATATTTGGTTGTAACCGAAGGCTATCGTCGGTGCAAATTTTTCCTATTAAAAGAATGAATCTAGCCTTCCTAAACACGAATTGGGGTAGAAAAGAAGAGCAAGGGGTTGTGGAGCTTTTATAGATTCCTTGTTCTTCTCTAATCCTTCAGTTTTTCTTCAATTTTCTGTTTTTCCTTTGAATTTAGTTCAATCATGTATATGGTTAACTAAATCTCTTAACTATGACTAAGAGGTGAAGATTGTAGTGTTTTTACTGTCTTAGTTTACTTTGATTCAAGTAATTGGTTTAATTATTGAACAATTATTGATATTTGGTTTGAATGAAGTTATATTTTTAGTTTACTTTGATCCATTATCAACTTCGGGCACATTGGATGTTTATGAAAGCTAATAGTAATTGCTTATTTATTTTGCAAGCGATTAATCTGTAAATTTCATTGATCTATCATAGACTAAGGGCATGATGGATATTTTGCATTCCCTGCGATCAATACTTTGATGCTTTATGTGGGGAATCAATTCAATTGAAGTTCAAATCTATGTTGGTATGTGAATGATAGTCTAGCATCTCTATTATCCGGCTAGATAGGATAAGACTTTGATTCCAGTTGAGTAATCTAATTGAATCAAGTGAATTAAATGTTAAGAATGGATATAAGTGGATCATTGGCGCTATAGTGATTTATCTTTATTGATTTCGTTCCCAATTACATCATTACTTCTTAAATCAAAATTCATAAATTAGTTTTAATTTTAGTTCTAAAGTGTTCTAGAAATTATACAAGTCCATGTGGGTTCAACCTTGATCTTATAGAGTTATTAATATATCACAACTCTGTACTTGGGGTTTGTCTCGATTAAGTTTTTGGTGCCGTTGTCAGGGACTTTGGCCGCATCTCTCTGAAATACCTTAGTATTAGAATTAGTGTAGGATTATGATTAGTTTTTGTTACGTTTCTACAATAGGATTTTTTGAATTTTTAGATACTAATCTTGCTTTTATTTCATTTGTTTTGTAGAATCAAACTTATAATCACAAATCGGATACTATCCTTCCAACCCTCTTGCTATAGTTATTTCAGATTTCTTATTTTTCTATAGTTTTTATTTCAGCAGAAGTGGGTTTAATTTTAGAATTAAGGTTGAGAGTTGTTCATGCCCAAGTGGGTTCGTGATTACACTCTTTTATCTCTTAAGTAAAAGAGGATTAGTTGAAAGTTTGTTTATCCATCGCTGGATTAGACAACACCTAAGATCCTTTGAATTGGCTGAGAATATGACTGAGAACCTCAACATCATGCCGTTGAGCAACAAGATGATAACGAAGTGCAAAATATCTCACCAGGTAGAACTTTACGTGACTATATGCAACCAATTAGGACAAGCACACCTTACTGCATGATCTTTCCACATAATACAAGAAACATGGATTCTAAACCGGGAGTGATCCAACTACTTTTAAAATTCCATGGATTAGATTATGAGAGTCCATAACTACATCTCAAAGAATTTGACGAGATCGTAGCGACCTTACACTTTAATGATTTGTCAGATGACACCCTAAGATTAAAATTGTTCTCTTTCTCATTGAAGGAGAAGGCTAAGTCTTAGCTTCACTCCTTGAGACCAAGATTGATCGAGACATGGTTGAAATGATCTGGAAGTTTCTTAAAAGTTCTTCCCAGTTCATAAGACCAATACCCTTAGAAGGGCCATTATGAACTTCTCGCAGAAAGAAGAAGAAACTTTCTATCAATGCTGGGAGAGGTTTAAGGATCTCCTAAGTGCGTGCCCACATCATATTTATGAAGTTTAGCGGGTCATAAGCTTTTTCTATGATGGATTGACTTCACCCATGCCCCAATTCATAGAGATAAAATGCAATGGAGAATTCATGAAAAAAGATCCCGATGACGAGTGAGACTATTTTGATATGCTAGCTAAAAACGTGCAGTCATAGGATACTTCAGTAAAGCCAACTAATCCCAAGTCGACTCAGTCCAAAGAGAATGGAGGACTATACGTCTTAAAGGAAAAAGATGACATTAAACTTGAGGAAACTGTTGAAACTGTTTGAGGTATTTGCACAAGTAATATACACTTAATGTAGGAGTGTCCTACAATACCTGTGTTCTAAGAATTGTTACACGAGCAATACAATGTCGTAAACAATTATCAAAGGCCGGTCAGTGCTCCCATATCAAACATGTATAATTCTTGTTTGCAGAACCACCTAAATATCAGTTGGAGGAATGGGCCAACGGTTATTGCAGACAAAAATCCTCAAAGACTCTTCATTTGATGCTCATTCCGCTACTTAGAAAAGAACCCAATAAGGTATGGTTTAAAATTTTATGCACGATCAAGAGTAGTTCGATCAGAATACCTTACAAGCATTTCATAACATTAAAACATCCTTGAGAGTGTTTGCATCATCTATTCAAATATTGGAGTCACAACTTATTGTTAGGGAGAAGGGGACTCTTCTAGCCCAACCTCTACCTAACTTAAAGCCACAATGCGAGATAAATAACCCGAGCTATTCATCTCAACATGTTGAGCAAGCAAAGTCTATCATCACTCTTAGAGGTGGAAAAAAAATCGACAAGAACATCCCGACGAGGGCTGAGAAGCCCAAGGATTCAGAAAAATCTAAGAGAGATGATGGCCTAATGACACTACACATGGAAATAACCGAAAAAAGAATACAAGCCGATTGCTCCATTCCCACAAAGGTTGATCTCACCAAAACCTTTACCCAGCACCCAGGATATCTTAGAGGTTCTGAAAAAGGTGAAAATCAACATCCCTCTATTAGATGTCATAAAACAAATCCCGTCATATGTCAAATTCCTTAAAGATCTTTATACGACCCAGAGATGACACAATGTCCAGAAAAAGATATTTTTGACAAAAAGTGAGTGTCATCATTAAACAAGATGTTCCCCAAAAATACAAAGATCCCGGTAACCCAACCATCTCATGCATGATTGGGGACCACCAGATTAAGCGTGTACTACTTGATTTGGAGTCGAGTGTAAGATACTGGTTTTCGTAATCCGAATATACTACTTATTTTTCAAAATTCTAAGTATCAACCTTAAAATTGAAAGTCTAAATTTAAACAATCTTGTCGACATTCAGAGTTAGCAGTAATTATTAGTAGAGTAAACCGTGCATTGAGTAAAATTTTCTATTCATAACAAAAATACAAATGTAGTGCCCATATAAGACTTATACAACCCAAATACCAAAAGTACACTAATTTGAAATGAAAATCTATCAACTAATGATGAAACTCAACATACTTCACTAGGGCCTCATCTAGTTCCCCAACTACTCGATCCTTTCCAGCAATTGGGCAAATGGCATCGGATTGCTTTACACCTGCATCAACTGATATGTTTTGATAGCGTCAATGGCTATCGCGGTGAGGAATACCCTCTAAGATTACACACCAACATTTATAATCAAGTATAGTTCACAAGACATAGAAAAAGATATATTCAAAATGAAATTCTAACTCATGATGATATACACAAAGAATATAGCCAACCAACATAATTTCATCATTAAGAAAATATGGTATAACCTACAATACGAGTGAACAAATCAAAATAATCAAACGATTAACATGTGACCTTCTACTTCACCCGAAAATTACGTTTTATGTAAACTCCGCAAGATGACTAGAAAATCAACAACTGAACTTTTGCTTCACCCGAAAATCATATAAAACTCTGTAAGGTGACTAGAAAATCAACAAGTAAACTTCAGGTTCACCCGGAAATCATATGGAACTCCACAAAATGACTAGAAAATTAACAAGTGAACTTTAGCTTTACCCAGAAATCACAATACAAGTGAACTTCGAAAGATTAATAAAAAATCAACATGTGAACTCCGACGTCACTTGAAAATCATAACAAACTCCGCATATTGACACAAAAATCAACAAGTTTATACAAAATAAACCATCAAAGCCACAAAGGGTAAATATTTCATCAAAGCCACAAAAGACAAATATTCCATCAAAGCCACATAGGGCAAATAGTCCATCAAAGGATACGATAAAAAGGGATTACCACCAAAAGTCACATAGGCACAAATGATCCACAAGATGATAAGTCTACAATAAATTCTATTTAATCCATTAGATAGAAATGTCTACTAGTTCGAGGACTTCCAAAAATATCATAAAGCAATCACAAGTGGTAAACATTTGATTGATTAGTCAATTTTCAACTTGAGATAACATATAGCAATTAAATCATTCATTCTTACTAGAATTAAAGAGGCATGTCAATTATTCAATTTAAGAGTCAATTGCGCAACAGATTAACATATTCATGTAGTGAGACAAGTAGATTAATCAAGTAACTCAAGAGGTTCTACATACAAGGAATTAAAACATCATCTATAACAAGATTAACGAACTTAAGTGGAAAGCTTAAAGGGGAGAACCTCACCTTGGAAGTATGAATTGCCTTTCTAAGGTTTGTTAAAATGTGTGTAGGATCCTTTGGATCGAGTCCTTAAATTGGCTTGAACTTGACTTGAATCCAACTCAGTTCATGACTCGGTCGAACTCGGTGTTGACCCAGATTCGGCTCAGTGAAAACCCGGCTACAATGTCTGATGGCTAAACCAAACCCGACCCCGTCACAATTCAAGGTACTGATTCATCAACTCAATAGAACGATGACATGTTAGATGGAAAATAGATAGACAACTTAATTAGTTTTAAACCGAGTTATCGGTTCAACCTGCTGAGCAAGGACAGAGGTAGTTTGTAAATGGTTCTACCTAGCATATCATGGCGGTAATGAGCAACTCAGCACCGAGTTGTGCAACTTGATATATCTCAAACTCGATCGGTCACCGAGTCGACTCGCCTAAACTTGGCAGAGTCTCCCTATTTCCTTCATCTTCCTCTTTCTTTATTCTCTCTAATCTCTTCTTTAATATTCTAAGACACCAGTCATTGTTGGATATAACCCAACCACTCAAATCAACCCCTAGCTGAGTCAAGTCAACGACTCGCTCTCAAACTCAGACCTCGCTCTATCATGTTTGTTTTATTCCTCCTCATTTCTCTTCCTTCTTCTACTTCTCTCACTATTGAAAATACTCAGCAACGAGTCTAGACCAAACTAAAACCTAAGTCATGCTTGACTCAGTAGCGAGCTGGACTCGTTCCAGCAGCTTGGTGTGGCACCACACAGACACCACTCTCTCTCTTCCTCTGATTTTCTTTTTCTTATGGGAGTCTTTCTCCCCTTCTTTCTCTCTCAAACATGTCTGACGATGAATCACTGGATTTACAACTACGTTTAATGAGTCAGTGAGTTGCAACTTAATAGAACTCAATTTCTCTTCCTCTCTTATCTCTACTTTTCTTATGCTTCTTTCTCTTCTTCTACTTCCAGAAGTTTAGCAAGCTTATGGACTCTAACCAGACACGACCTGATTCGATCAGAATTGCCTAGGAGACTCGACGAGTTGACCCGTGCAACGCAGCCCAAGCTAACTCTCTCTCTCTCTCTCTCTCTCTCTCTCTCTCTTACTTTCTATTTTTGAGAATGGGCTGCCCTAAAACGCAGCCTATAATAGGGCTTTATTAACCAATCTCTAGATACTTCTAATAGTTGGATTAGTTACGAGCTAACAACTCTTGATCACGAGAGTTTGAAATGGTAATAGGGCCTTTTGATTGCATGTCTATAATCCATTGTTATGAACGGACATAAGGTGTTATGGGCCACCAAATGAACACTTTTGATTAGAGAACAGGGCTCACCAGACGGTGATGGGATGAATTGATTGCCCATGGTGGATTTTGATTGAGTGGGCCATCCTTCAATCTGAGTCACGTGGGTGGTCTACATTGGTCCAGGGATCATTATGGGACGCACCTAATGGGTGTAATCAACGAAATTTCAATGATGAACGAGATGCTCAATTACGGGCGATCCATCTCGAGTTGACTAGATCTCACAAGAGAACTCGTAATAGCTGCAAATGGAGCTCTAGAGTTCCCTAAAATGCATACCTGAGATAAGCTAAGAAGGCTTCTAGAAGGGAGAGAACAGTTGGGATTGTTCCAGCCAGCCATAACCAAAAGATTCTCTCTACAACGGCTTTACTAAACGATGGAAACCCTAAACCACGCAAAGAGAGTGGATGGTTGGGATTTTCCTGCATGAAAGGCTAGGATTGAGAGAGTATTCCACACCTGGATTGCCAACTAAGGAGGAAAACGGAGTTTCCGCTTTCAGAAATCACTCGAGTACACACTCCACTTACGCACATTGTTGTGTGCATGCACGTGCACGAAATTGTGTGAAAGGGTTGGGGGTTTGGTTAGAATTCCGTCCAAACTAGATGAACGGTTCTGATCGCTCTTAGGGATGCTATGGTTTGAGGAATTCTACAAACCAGAAATTAAATTTCAACATTAGTACTCTAGAAAAAAATCTATAAAAACTCTAACTTGATGTTATAAAACAAAACCTTGAAGCAATAAAAGCCTAGGTTAGAAAACTAAAATTTAGAAAAAAATTAAACTCTAATCTAAACCTAATGTATTCTTAGTGTAGTAACTCCTCGATAACGGTGCCAAAAACTTGTTGTGACAATCCCAAGTGCAGGACTGCACAATAGTAATAACTTGGTGAGACTGAGATTGTTCCACAAGGAATTAAGTTGAGAACATAATAAGAACTAACTGGGTGGTCCAGGTTTTTGACCCGGCGGAGTAAAAAGAGAGTTTGAACAATTAATTAAAAAATAACTAAGGATCCAGGAATCCTCACTTGATAGAATCTAAAATTAATTTGCCTTCTCAAGTTGATAACTCAACTAGAACTGGATTTCAATCCGTTTTAATTGGAAGATAATTCATTGAAATCAATTAACAATTATCCAATAAAATAAGAATCGAGATTGAGTGATCTCTCATGAAGATCTAGGTAATCAATCACAAGGAATCAAAAATATTTATTGTACCCAAAGTTCACAATAAATCAATTAATTTTATAGATTGACTCCTTCCCCAATCTAAGAATTCAATCACAGACAATCATAATTCAACTTCACAAACCAATAACATTAATTAAAAACAAATTAAATATCAAAATCTATTAAGAGGTTCATCCATTAGCCTTAGCTAAGAGATTAGCCTAGCATGGCTAACATCTTAAACAAAATAAAAGAGAAAAAATAGAAAATCAAACTAAAACCGAAGTTTGGACAAAAGATTGGCATTGGAAAAGCTTCATCTCCACTATCTATCCCTTCTAAACTCTATAATGATAATAGGGGATGTCCAAAACACTTTAATTTATAGGTTTGAAAACCCAACTCTTGTACCGTCTTAGAATCTTCTTGAATCTACACAATTGCTGACACCGTCGATTGATACTTGATTAATCGATGAATCTAAATAACGTACAATAACTTAATTTTAAAATTAGATATTGGGTCGATCGATCGAAGATAGCAAAATATGTCCAGTAAGCTTTTCGAATAAATCAAGGATTTTCGATCGATCGAACTCCATCCATCGATCAATCGATGGGTCTAAAAAATGTCCGGTGAACTCTAGAGATAATTTGATATTTTTCGATGTATCTCCCCAATCGATCGATCAATCGATTGTTGTCGATTTTCTTTTAATCTTCAGTTATTTTCTTCACTTTGGTACTTATTTTCCTTGAGTCTTTGGATCTTCAAGTCTTCAATTTCCGGCTTCCAAATCATCAACTCTTCAATTGTATTTCTTCGAGCCTTAATTTATTGTTTTAAGCATATATTCATCTTTAGATTCAAAATCACCTCGCACGCATAAAATATATCCAATAGATCAAATTAATACTCTAATGCATGGAAAACTAATACATATTAGAGGATAAATATGCAATATTTAAGTCTCAACATGTACGTGCAGGTTAGTGGTTAGCCTAGGAGAAACCGTTGTAAATGTTAGATGTGAACCTGATTTAAAATTTCTGATAATGAAATTTCGGTATACTCGAGGAGAGTGCATCTACCGACAAATAGGCAAGTAGTCGAACCACTATATATGCTTGTGTTTGAGATTGTTATTTATGAACATTTGTATTCATGCTTATGAGTTTAATTAATTGAATTATGTGAATGCTTGAATGGATTGAATGCTTGGCATCTAATTGATTACATCTCACACATAATATCATTATTTCTTTTATCGACTAGTTGCTTATAATGATGTATCTATTGTAATCTATGGGATTGGACCCAGTTGGCTTGGAAACCTAAATGTTAATTGCTTTATTAGTTTGAATTAGTAAATTCTTTAATTAGACAAGAATTTTTAAGTGGTCGTATCCCCCCCTCCCCAGGACTTAGTCGTAATTCTAAGCTCCACCAAGCTTCCGCGTACCATGGTAGATAATCCACGCAATTTCAGTAAGAGTATTTTTTTCTTGCTTTAAAAAAATCATGGTAAGAACCATCAAATAGATAAATTCTTTATAATGACAAGCAATGCACGATGGAGGTATCAAATATATGGAATGAATTGTTGTTTGGACATAGTTTCATACAAATGATCTTGGCCATCCATATTAGAGGCCTATGATTAGATGGTTAAGATTATAGTATCGATGTGATATTCGCATGGTAGCCTATGAATGTGTACAGACCTAATGAACAGTCTAGATCAATCAATTAGAGTGTTCAAGTGTCCAATGCAACTAGGAATGTTATAACTTATAGTGCTCTAAAAGCATTGGAGCAACTCTCCCAGAAATCACAAGGAAGCCCATCGAATTAATGGCTTGGATCATTGAAACATGACCATAAATTCAATCGTTGTGTCCTGCAATAGTAGGTGCGGGCCTTCTCATGACAGGGATTGTCTTTTGATAAATATTCACGAAGATAGGTTCTTTTATGATAAAAATAAACTTAGGGTTTTGTTGTCATACTAAAATGTTTTAGGGGACTTTTGGTAATTTTCCCTAAAATTTTTATATTGACTACTTGGTCCTGCTAGATATTTGGTGGCCATCAAATGGGAGAGTTGAAATGTTGAAAAGGCAATAGTCCAAATTGAACAAATGGACGTCATTCATTGGTGGCCAATTCAATAGGGAAGCAAATTGCTTGCAATAGGAAGCTAGGCGGGGCCTGTTGTGATGTTTGTGACAAATCCACCATGTCCATCAGTTTTTCTAAATCATGCTAAGACATGGGTCAAAATGAGGCAGATTTAAAACTCAAGTGGGTCGCATGATAAGAAACAACGAGGATTAAGTGTCCACGTTGAAATGTTCATGGGACCACAAAAGTTTTGGATCAGGCAAATGTTTTTGTGTTTTCAATTCATTCTAGTAAGAATGACCTTATGAATAGTATGAATGGCACATAAACATCATGGTGTGTTGCCGTCAGTGCCCTAAAAAATGATCCATACCTTGATCCATTAGCTATGTGGATGTTAATCATTGATCATGGTGACTATAGGTCCTAGATTGGACATATGATATACCTTAGAAATCTTTAGTGTTGCTTTTATCTTATGTCCATTAGGTTTGTTGAGAAGTGATTCCTTTGGTAGTACTTGGGAATTTAAGATTAGATATGACAGTTATTGACCTGGGAGAGTCGCAGTCCATGGATCTCAGTACGCAGTTAGACCATGATCACCACATGTGCGTGAGACACACTTATGGACATCGGTTCATGAAATGCACGGTCATCTCGTGTGAGGGAACTGACTTAGGTCTGGATGGACAATCTCCACCACCGATGATTAACTTGGTGTCAGTTTATGCCTTGCCCTTACTTTGTACAAGAGTACGAGTATGCCATAAACAAAGGATCCAGGTTTGAACCTTTGGCCACTCACATTGGTGAATCGAGATCAAGTCAACAGTCTGAGAGCTCATTAGCTTAGACTATAATTGTGAGATTAAGACTTGATGATGCATGAAAGAGAGTTTGATCCGTAGACCTAAGGATGTGTAAAGGTCATGATCTCGACTAGTCGACTTTAGCTCTTCCTGTGAGAATTGACTTGGTGTTGGTTTATGCTTTGCCCTTACCCTGCATAAGAGTGTGAGTGGGGCATAAATAAAGGATTCAGGTTTGGACCTTTAGTCGCTCACATTGGTGAATCGAGATCAGGTCAACGGTCTGAGGGCTCATTAGCTTGGACTATGGTTGTGAGTTCAAGACTTGATGATGTATGTAAGATAATTTAATCCTTAAACCTGAAGACATGTAAAGGTCGTGATCTTGACTAGTCAGCTTTGGCTCTTCCTATGAGGTCCATCCATAGGCCAATAAAGTAAACGTAACTAGGCACTTTCATCAGGAGATGTTGATTCTTGCACAGGCTAACAAGGGATTATGGATTTAATATGGATAGTTCAAAGATTCATCAAGTGATTTTTTTATTGGGCATAACACTCTGAATGTTTTAATCAAATATTTAAAGGTTTTTAACTGTTGAAGTTTTGTTTCAACCATCAAAACCACTTTGATTGCACTTGATGATGACCTGATGGTCCACTTCTGATTGGCATGGGATATGATCATTAGTAGATATGTCATAGTAGTGGAGGGTTTGAATCATGAGTATATGCATGGATGAAGCAGATTGACAAACTTTCTTTACAGTGCTTACACCGAAGTCTGTAGGATAGCGGAGCACCATACTGAGTGCACTCTTAAAACCCTAACCCCTACTTATTAATATGATCTTATCTCAGAGGAGAAGGTATAATTAGCTTTAGACGTCCCTACCCCATGGGACGTGTGAGTGTGAGAGAAAGTTTGAGAGAGAGCAGAGATTCACTCCATCATCTTTTATTATCCTCACATGTGGCTTGTCATGCCCCAAACTGGAAACCGGGCTCACAAAATTCTTGATCGCAGAATCCGGCGCCGACAGCCTCCGTAGTACTCCATTCTTGGATCCTAGTGCCCATTCGCCAGGTTCCGATCCTGGAATGCTACGAGGAGGATTTTCAACGTCAGTTTGATTCATAATAAGCATAACCAAAGGCATAATCCACAAACAACAACCAAAAACTCCATCACATTTCTATTATAATAAAAAACTTTATAAGTACAATGAGCATAAAGGAAAATACAATGGTAATGGACAAAAAGTTTCAAGATGATCTGCTATGCGCTCTTGCATCAGCGCTGCTACGGTCCAACGTCACCTGCACGCAACGGTCGTGCATAAGCTTATGGAAAGCTTAGAGGGTGGTGAAAGTGTGTGTGTAAGGTAGTAATACAGTTATGCAGTATTAAAGTCATGCGAAACATGCTGATGAATCCATGAATACCATTAGCTGTACCAAGGTTATGCGATGCAAGGCATAAATGATGTCGGCCATACCAAGGCCATGCAATGTGAAATGCAACTCAAGCATGCGAATCCTCATCTAAGTCCACATATCAATACATCTCAACTCTAGAATATCACCAGGGTCTAGTACACTCTAATCAGATTGCCGCCCCATCGCACGCAACAAGGTGAGTGGAAAAGACCTCACTATCCGCCTGCCAATATCAGACTCGGCTCATTGATAGCGGATCCATTCCTCGAGCTGGTCAAACTCAACCTAGCTTTGCCCCCTCCTCTTGGGCGGGTAAGGCCGCACCCCCTTCCAACCGACCACGGCACAGTGGAAAGCGCGACTCTCTGGTAATCGGCATTCGTCACTCATGCACCCACTCGGTCTAGACATTGGAGCAACCTCCTGGTACTATAAGGGTTTAGGGACTTTCACCCAGGGATATCTATAGCACCCCATGTAGAACAAGATTTTCGGTATCCAATCCTGCCAACCACGATACGCCAATGGAGGCTACGGCCATGATGTCGCTAGGGCGTACAACAACCATATCACACAATACGAAATGCATGAATCACACTATCCAGTCATGCAGTAATCCTGCGCGTATCGTGCGCTCATGTAGGGCAACACCGCCTAACCGGGAGCCTATAAACAATCTACCCGAAGGCGTATGCTATGATCGGTCACTCCTCATATCAATCATATATATGATGCGTATGAGCATGAATCATGGAACTATACTAAATATGTTATATATGGTGATGGACTCAGTTCATAACAAAGATGGGCCTAGACGACCTACAAGTATGGGCTTAACAATGGGCACTAGGGAGAATTATAATGCGGACATTTAACCAACATTATTCTTACAATGTGGGCGTCGAACCATCATTGCTCCCAAGGCACGGCCGCCAAAAACATCATCACATACATCATGGTGGAATTTCAATCGACGGGCGATTCGAATTGGGCCGAATCGAATGGGCCGAGTCAAATGGGCCGAATCAATGGGTCGAGTTAAATGGGCCGAATCAATAGGCCGAGTGCATATCAAATCGGGCCCACCCTTATGTATTTTGAGATCCGACCTATTCATAAGTTAGCATGGAGATGAATGAAGTGAAAACCAAATATCAGCTTGGGTGGGAACCACCATGGCTCCTAAGAAGTTTTAAACGGTGGATGCCATTGTACCCCATTACTATTACAAATGGTGGGGTCCACTTGAACTTTGGATCTCACTCATTTACCCCATGTCATAAAATGATCTCACAAATGGTTGGACGGTTTGGATACAACACATGTGTCATGGTGGGTCCCATAAATAGACAGTGTGGATGGAACAGGTGGGACCCATGGAACTTGTTGCCCTGTACAGCAGCTGGTGGTGGGGTCCACTTACTACCGTGAACAGCAGCCGATCCTCCGACCTGCTGACGTCTAGTAGGCAGCTATATAGCTGTCGTACATGCAATTTGGCTGCTTTTAAGAAAGCAGAGATGGGTCCCATGTAGGCCCCACCCTTATATATTTTGTATATAATATAATATAAATGTATATATAACATAGTACATGCAGCTTTTGCTGCTATTAAGAGAAGTAGAGGTGGGTCCCATGTAGGGCCCATCCCCATGTATAATATATATATATATATATATAATATAATATATATATATATATATTACATTTAATATATAAATCATATCACATCCAGGCCTTGGACAGCTTGGACCTACACGTACGTCATGGTGGCCCCACACGTGGGGTGGGTCCCACCATCTAGGGACGGTGGAGACCCCACACGCATCATGGTGTGGCCCATCTAATGAGTGAACAGCGTGGGTGGGTCCCACGAATCCCACGACCGTTCACACCATACTGTTAGCCACCGTACTAGGGAACCATGCCAAGACCTCAGCGTTGCAACGAGGTATCTTTCACTCAGCCTACCACCGGAGCGGTGGATCTGGGTCCCACTCACTGGACGGTCTGGATCTCACGTGGGACCCAGAGAACTGCTGACGTTAATCAGCAGTGGGTCCCACCACCTGGCAGATGGGTGGCTTGGATGCACAAATCGGTGGACGGTGTGTATATAACACACACCCCATGATCAAACCCACCGTCCCAGGCCATGGACGGTGGGAATATACAATATATTAAGGTGGGTTCCACGTTGCGGGGCAACGTAGCTGCTGTACACATACAACAGCGTCCGTTTCAAAAAATGGTGGGTCCCACATGGGGCCCACACATATAGCGCGCGCGCGCGCACACACACAACATATATATATATATATATATATATATATATATATATATATCTGTCCAGGGTCCAGCCACTATGTTGAATGGTGTACTTTCATCATGGTGGTCCCACATAGTGGGCCACTAGATTTGGATCAAGCCGATATTTATTTTCCCCTTCATCTGGGCACGTGTGACCGTCCAGTCATGCATGCCCCAATTTGGGATCAAGGTGGCCCATTCATCGGGTGGCATGGATAAAATACACACATCATAGGTGGGCCATTCATCATAGAGAAGGGAAAGAGAGAAAGAGAGGTGAGCGATCGGCGGTGACGGAGGGGCCCCTCTTGTATACAAACATACATCAAGGTGGGTCCTTAAATCACAAAACAAATAAATAACAAAAGGTAAAATGTGGGTCCAAGATCTCCCACCGTCCACTTCTTCTTGTTCCCTTGGCTTCCTTTGCTTCTTAGCTTCAACCCTAACGGAGGAGATAGAGTTTGGATGGTTGAGATGGGAGATAAGAGGGTAGGAAGTGGGCCACACTTGTTGTTTTGGGAGGGCTTGGAGAGGCTTGAACGTATGGAATTTTTTTGTGTTTGGTTACTTGGAAAAGAAGGGAGAAATAGAGAGAGAGAGAGAGAGAGAGAGAGAGAGAGAGAGAGATGGGTGATGGAGTGATAGATGTGGTGAGTTATGGGTGTAAGAACTTTTTGACTTTGGGGTAGATGGTGTAAGAAATTTTTAACTTTTGGGGTTGCTTGGGGATGGGTGTGAGGTGATGGTGTACTTGACCATTGATGGGATTGATTGATGGATTGAGGTGACATGTTGTAGAGATTCTCTTGGGTTTTGCAACGCGCGGTGTTTTCCTCGAACTGAACGCGGGCCTACATCTCCTAGCCTGAGTATCGCCTCGGCGCGCGTGATGCGGCATCGAAACCGCGGCGAGGGCGCGGTCGCTAAGGTACAAGTCTTGGGTTAAGTCGACTCGGGTTGACGGCGTGTGACTCAAGGTCGCACGCAAATACCGGTTAAGGGTCGAAGGTTGCTGAAATTCGACCGGGAAGACTGCGGAAGTCTACGGAACGGTACAGTATAGGATACGGGTCTTACATGACTCACTTTTGTGGATGTTATACATCTTCCTGATCACGTATAAGAGGATTAGACGTTGGGCTATCTTAATTCTCTAGTACTAGGATAGATTCTCCTTGGTTTAAGAGATTAATATTAATAGGTCGGCATCGCACATCTCCTTCATGCACATTGCGTGTGGGTATGATCTCCACCGTTTATATATTATTATATTGTAGAAATTTAATGCTATTACAAATAAGGATTCTTCCAATGAGTCCCGTGATGGAATTGTATTGTACTATATTCTGTTGCATTTGTATGCTAGAGACCCAACACGTCATCCCACTTGAGTTTTGAATGTGCTTCATTTTTGGACCCATGTTTTAATATAATCTGGCAAAACATATGGACGGATGAATCTTTTACAAACATGGCGGTCCCCATTTAACTTCTTGTCGTAGGAAGTTCCTACTATATGTTGTGGGTGGCAATCCACATCTATTCAATGGCGAGACCCACTATTTGAACTATTTGAATTAATGTGCCACATTCCATATACCGATGCACCAGAGCAGATTAGGTACAACCCTGCCTCACCTAAGATGGTGCGGCCCTTACTGCGGGGCCCACCTTGATTTATGTATTCTATTCCACACCGTTCATCCATTTTTCCATATCGTTTTAGCACATGAGCCCCAAAACTAAGAAGATCCAAATCTCAAGTCGATCATACTATAGGGAACAATGATTATTGAATGCACTACCACTAAAAACTCCCAAGGCCCACCATAATGTTTCCCTAATGTATTTTTTTCATTAAACATGTTGATAAGGTCACATATACCTGGGTGAAGGAAAAAAAATATATTAGCTTGATCCAAAATTATGCAATCCATTAATGGTCGATCATTACTTTTTCTTATTGTATGGTATGAAATTACATGGAATAGTATACCATGGCGCATGCAGAAGCTTGGCGGAGTTTAGAATTATGGCTAAGTCCTAAAGGGTGGTGATTATGACCACTTTAAAATTCTTTCCCTAATTAAAATCATTTGCCAATTTAAAACTAATCAGGCAAATTAACACTAAGGCTTCTAAGCTAAAGTGGGTCCAATCACATAGACTATAAATGATATGTCAATCAAGCAACTAGTCTATAAGGATATAGTGTAAAATTACGTGTGGAATAGGATACCACGAGTTATGTGTGCGGAAGTTTGGCGGAGCTTCAGAATAAAGGTTGTCCTAGAGGGGGGGGGGGGGGGGGGGGGGGGGGGGTGATTAGGACAAATAAATTTTTGCCATTTAAATATAATTGCTTACTTAAACTAATATGCAAATTAAACTAAAGCAATTAACTCTAAGGCTTTCAAGTCAATAGAGGGTACAATCACATAGACTACAAATAATATGGCATTCAAGCAACTAGTTTATACATGATAGTGTACATGTGTGTGTGGGATGCGTTACATATCAACTCTTAACAATCAACTAATCATGCATACATATAATTAAGCATTCAATCACATAAATATAATTAATCAAGTGCTCAAAGACAATCACAAATACAAGCATGTATAGTAGTTCAGTTTTCCTACTCCACTCCCGGCGTACTCACTCAACCCATGAGTGTACTAGAATTCACTATTGGAGGTTTTAAATCAGGTTCACCTCTAACCTTTACAATCCTACACAAGGATCGGCTCCCTCGAAACTTACATGGTTTTCTATAGGCTCGCCACGAACCTCGGTCATATTTCAAAGACCTACATTTACTCGCACTGGAGGCTTCCTCAAAGACTAACAGGTACACACCCGTGTCTGGTGGCCTACACAAGGACTTTGATTTAGGTCCTACACAAAAACATAATCGAGTTTGACATTTCAAAGTCTACACTCAATCCTACACAAGGAATGAGTGTATATGGACTCTTACAAATGACAACTTGTTGGATTGAGCCTCTTTTGTTGCGCCTTCTCGGATTACTTGATCAATCCTCTCTCGTGCTTTAATTAGCTCCTCTTGCTCCCCCGATCATAATGTTGATGTGTCACCACTACTTCAGCTCCAAGATCAATCATCTTGCATGTCAAGCTTCTTTCGGTGACCAAGGAGATAGGAGGTTGGTGAATTCTCGTATAACAAGTGGGAATGTTATAATTCTAGGGGATTCACCTAGATGGGTCTTCTAGAAGATTTAGAAAAGGATATACCTATAGGTTGGATCTAAACTCTAAAAAAAATGTGGAGTTCAAGTAATCTTTAAAGTAGAGGTTGGAATCCTCATTAGAGTATTAATCTCAAGGAAGATGACTTAGAACTCATTGATTTAGAGGTTTGGGATGAGGGATATGATTATGGAATCACCTAAACTTCTATTGCACCAAAAACCCATCAAAATACCTAAAGACCGAATCTTCTAAATAAAGGAAATGAGTTCTAATGATCATAAAATGGGCAAAAATGACTAGTCTCAGTGGCACCGATTTGGAGTTCGATCACACCGAATTAGTCAGAGAAGCCACTGGATAGCCATAGGCACTTTCAATCGCACTGAACGTGGTCTTCAATTGCACAGAACATGGTCTTCGGTGGGATTGAATGTGGCATTCGGTTGAAGCCGAATTACCTGAAATTCCGACACAACACGTTGTCCTGTTTTAGCCGATTTCGGTCATATCGAAGGTGAGTTCAATGGGACCGAAGGTTGCTAAAATCATGAGGAATTTTCAACAATGTGGGACCTCTAAAGCCAATCTAAGGATTATTAAATAAAGCTCATATGGCTATGGATGATTAATAAAAGGTTTACCTATTAGGGTTAAGATAATATGGATGTTTAAGTTGTTTTGGGTCAAGGGTTAGGATCATCAATGTACCTCATATACTTGTTCTTTGCTCTTTGATGCTCCACCTCCACTTGTGTCTTTAGTCTTCAGTTTTCAATGGCTCAACTGACTACATGACACATAGACTCACGTGATTGACAAATAATGTGCACAAATTAATGCACTGATAATCTCTTCGTATGTTATATATGTAGCAAAAACCTAACCTAGACAATATCATGGTCCATACTAATGATATACTAAAACAATACAAAATAATACATGTCCAAGGTTACAATGATATACAAACTTACATACAAGCCTTGAGGTATGTAACACTAGCAATGCTCTCTTATAATTGCTCCTCATATCTTCATTAATCCCTGCATACAACAAACAAATCCTGCAAAATAGAATTCATTATTTTGTTAGTTTCTCCCCCTTTTTGTCAGTATTTGACAAAGAGTTAATTCCAATAGACATACCAATAAAAACATATTATAGAACAACTCTATAAGTCATGGGTTTACAAATAATAACGTACATACTAAACAGTGGATTAAGGGGTGCATATAAATATTAAAAACATGTATCATGCTTATTATAGTCATTCAAAAGATATGTTAATCAAATTAGGAATAACCAAAGATAGTCTAGCAATAAACATATGATACTTAAAATTAAGCAACTTTATAGCTAAATTATCAAAATGAATGAGGCTAAATCATCATATTTATCAATCAAGCACAAGATGAGGATAAATTCTCATTTTTTTTTATGGTTCTCACTAATAAGGCTAAAATCTTCTGATTTAACAATTAGCACTCGTAGACCTTCCAAGATCACATATTCCACTTCACAACCCACTTGGGTGTGAATTTCCTAAGACTCGAATTATGTATGAGAGGGGAAATGATTTTCCTAAAATTTTCTCCATTAGGTGATTTTCTAGTTGGAGATAGATGTTCGGTAAGTGATTTATCTATATTAGTCCTACCCTGATTATCATTGCCCTTGGTTAGCTTTGACTTGGTCTTTTTATTAAGTTGTACAATTAGAGTTAGAAACGCCTTTATCTGATCGGCCTTTTTAGGAATGGTTAGAAACTCTCTTTTCCGACGATCATCTTGAGATGCTTCTCCATTGGGGTGCCAATTTTTCTATCATGAAGAACGTACACTATGGTTTGAAACTGAGGTGGATTGGACGCTTTTTAAAATGGCACATTCAAATTTAAAGTGTTGAATTTCTCCACAAGCATGACACACAGGAGAGACTCTCAAGTTACTTCCCGAAGTAGACGAGTTCTTTTGAATTACCGAAGAGGTAGACGAAAAGATGTGATTATCAAGTTCAAATCATCTATTGGCCCCAAAGGTTTACCCATACTAGATTTACAAATATTTTTATATTCTTCGATAACCTTATCTTTCCCCTTAAAGGTAGACCTCATTCTTAAGTTCCTTCAGATCTCGCTTTGGGCAGTTAAGCCTTCTAGGAGGAATCCACTCTTATATTGATTGAAATTACTCATGGAATAGGATACCACGAGTTGTGCGTGCGGAAGCTTGGCGGAGCTGCGGAATGAAGGCATGTCCTTGAGGGGGGTAATTAGGACCAAATATATTTTTTTGCCTTTTAAACACAATTATCTACTTAAACTAATATGTAAATTAAACTAAATAAGACAATTAACTCTAAGGCTTCTAAGCTAATAGAGGGTCCAATCATATAGACTATAAATGATATGACATTCAAGCAACTAGTCTATAGATGATAATGTACATGTGTGTGTGATGCCCTACCTATCAATTCTTAACATTCATCAATCATGCATACATATAATTAAGCATTCAATCACATAAGCATAATTAAACAAGTGCTCAAAGACAATCCCAACACAAGCATGTATAGTGTTCGGTTTCCCTACTCCACTCCCGACGGACGCACTCAACCCATGAGTGTACCGGATTTCACTATTGGAGGTTTTAAATCAGGTTCACCTCTAACCTTTACAATCCTACACAGGGACCGGCTCCCTCGGAGACTTACGTGGTTTTCTATAAGCTCACCACGAACCTCGGACATAGTCCAAGGACCAACATTTACTCCCGCCAGAGGCTTCCTCGAAGACTAATACGTACACACCCGTGTCTGGTGGCCTACATAAGACTTTGATTTAAGTCCTATAGAAGAATCAATGTCCTACACAAGAACTTAAACGAGTTTGGCAATTCAAAGTCTACACTCAATCCTACATAAGAAAGGAGTGTACGTAGACTCTTATAAATGACAACTTGTCAGATTGAGCCCCTTTTGTAATGCCTTTTTGGGTCGCTTGATTGATGCTCTCTCGTGCTTTAATCAACTCCCTTGATCCTCCGATCATAATGCCAATGTGTTGTTAATACTTTAGCTTCAAGATCAACCACCTTGCACGTGAATCTCCTTTTAGTGACCAAGGTGATGGGAGGTTGGTGAATTCTCCTACAACAAGTGGGAATGTTATAATCGAAGGGGATTCACCTAGATAGGTCTTCTAAAAGATTTACATAAAAATATACCTATAAGGTTGGGTCTAAACTTTAGAAAATTGTAGAGTTCAAGCACATGTTTAAGCTAAAGGTTGATCTCAACGAAGATGACTTAGAACTTATTGGTTTAAAGGATCGGAATGAGAGATATGATCATGGAATCACTTAAGCTTTTATTACACCTAAAACCCATCAAAATGCCCAAAGACCAGAGCTTCTATATAAAGGAATCGAGTTCCAATGGTCATAAAGTGGGCAAAAATAATTAGTCTTTGGTTGCACCGAATTGGAGTTCAGTCACATCGAATTAGACAGAGAAGCTGATGGATAGACTTGGGCACTTTCAGTTGCACTGAATGTGGTTTTCAGTCGCACTGAACATAGTCTTCGGTGGGACCGAATGTGGCATTCAGTTACAACCAAATTACCTAGATTTCTGCCATAGCACGTTATCTTGTTTTAGCTGATTTCATTCAGACCGAAGGTTGTTAAATTTGTGTAAAATTTTCACCAACTTGGGACCTTTAAAGCCAATCTAATGATGATCAAATAAGGTTCATATGACTTAAGGGATGATCAATAAAATATTTACCTATTAGAGTTAAGATCATCTAGATATTTAGGTTATTTTGGGTCAACGGTTAGGATTACCAAGGCAACTCATATGCTATTCTTTTCTCCTTGATGCTTCACCTTCACCCATGTATTCGGTCTTCAACTTGTAAGGGCTCAACCGACTACATGAACACATGGACTCACATGATTGACAAACAAGATGCACAAATCAAGGCACTAATATAGTTAGCATGTGTGTGCATACAAGTTAAGTGCTTAACATAAAACCCAATTCAAGCATTCATATGATTTAACTAATTAAATACACAGGAAGGAATTAGAATTGTACACATTCACAATTGCGAACATAAGCATATATAGTGGTTCAATTTCTGTACTCTACTCTCAATAGACACACTCTCCTTAAGTATATCGGTATTCACTATCGTATGAGTTTTTAATAGGTTCATCCCTAACCTTTACAACCTTATACAAGGACTTATACGCATGAACACTCTTGTGTCGAAGGAACACGTTTTCACCCGTATCGGTAGCTCCCATAAAAGACTTTAGTTGGTTTTCAATCGACTAATCAACAACCATAGGTGGTTCTAATCCAAGGCCCTACGTATACTCCCTCTGGAGGCTCCTATGGAGACTAACACGTATGCACCTGTGTCTGATGATTATGACCTTAATCCAATGCCTTATGCACACTCCCGCCAAGGCTCCCTATGGAGACTAAAATGTACACGCCCGTGTCCAGTAAATTCAACCCTACACGAGAACCTATTCAAGTTTGGGTCACAAAATTTATGCTCAATCTTACATAAGGAATGAGTGTAAATGGACTCTGTAAATGACAACTTACTTGTTAGATTGAGCCCCATTTGTAGCACATTCTTGATACTTCTTCAATGCTCTCTCATGCTTGAGTCAACTTCTCAATGCTCCATCAATCATTAATGCTGATGTTTCAGCTCCCGCGATCAATTGCCTTGCATATGATATCCCGATGAGATGACCAAGGTGGTGGGAGGATGGTGGAATCTCCTATAACTATATGGGTGTTCTAAAGGGTTTAAACAAGGGTTTTACTAATAAACTTTGGTATAATTTCTAAAAAAATGTGAAAATTGAGTTCAACTTTAATATAGAGGTTAGAATCCTCATTAAAGTGATAAAGCTCAAGAAGATGAATCAAATATCATAGGCTTAAAGGCTTATGATGAGGAATATGAGTGGGGAATCGCGTAAGCTTTTATTACACCAAAAACACATTGAAATGCTCGATTGTTGAATAGCATGAAACTGAAAAGGCCTAGCTATATGTCCTAGAGGGGGGGTGAATAGGACAATGCCAAATAAAACTTATATCAGCGGAATTAAAAAGAATATGATAACCAAAGTAAATCACAATGCAGGAAAGTAAAACAACCTCAAAATTTAGATCTTGAGAGGTTGATACAAATGTTGTTCTAAGGACAACCTTTCACCAAAAACCAGAGTTTATGTTAGGACAACCTTATTTCTAGAAAGATCTTTGTATCAAATCTCAAACCAAAGAGGAATACAGAAATAAATACAAACTGAATTGAAATAATTGTAATCACAAATGTATTGTTCTAGGGACAGCCATACACCATAAAAATGGCAAGGCAACCTTGCTGGAACAACTTTTAAAGGAAATTGAATATCAAACTGATAAAGGAATAGCAGAAAATAAATTCTAAACTATTACAAAATTCTCACAATGCTTGAATTAAATGATTACAAACATTCACCACCATACATACATCCCACAAATGAATAATTAAATATTAGAAGTATAAATCATTCAACCACAACACAAGGGATTATAGTGGTTCGCCTGTGTGTTCACCAACTGTTAAACAACAGCCACACAAAATGCTACTTCACTCCTAATATCCTCACACAAGGGATATTAGCGTTCACTAATAAAATAGGTTTTCCCAGGTTCACCCAAAACCTTTACAATTGTGTCTTTGTCTGTGGGCTTACACAATTAAAAAAACCCCACTTCTGAGTTTTCCTGACTCTCCTCAGATAACCAATACAACAAGATTTTTCTGGCAAATCTTGAAAGAAACCAAAACAGAAAGGATTTGTAATTAAATGTAAAATACCTGATTATCTCCTTCATTGTAGTAGCCCGGGTAGAACCAAGTCAGAGTAGATGATTGAATGTCCAAGTTCAATGTCAAGTACTCAATACAATGGTTCTTATTCTAATAGATTTTAAATTAAAACCAAGTAGGGCTTTAATGGCCTTAATTGATTTTGATTACAAAGAAAAGGGAATAACAATTCCTCT
>JAJHSJ010000007.1:61583880-61768518 GCA_021015155.1 Magnolia officinalis | reverse complement strand
ATGACTCATGAGCCGGACATGGTGGTATGGGACACCGTGGTCGAGCTGTCGGCCTACGCTTGGGCGACGAGCCTCCTCGTAGTGTCCAGTGAGCAACTCAAACTCGCGAGCCAAATACGGTGGTATGGAACACTATATTCAAGCTGTCGGCCTACACTGATCAGGTGATGAGCCTTTGTAGTGACCTCGAGTATGAAATAGGCCTACCCCGGTGCAGTCTGGCTGTGGTCCCCAGTCGGGTTGGCGACGAGCCTTCGAAAATAGACTGTCAATTGGTAGGGCGTCGGGGTAGTGACCTCGAGTATACTTTAGGACTGCGTTGAGGCGACGAGTCTTTCCGTAGCAACTAGAGTATAAACTAGGCCTACACTGATTAGGTGACGAGATCTTTGTAGTGACCTAGAACCGCAACATCGTATGAGATTTACTAGGATTGACGACCCTAGATGGATCATTGTTTGGGTTAATGATATAAAGGGCGGTACCTTAGCTTCCCAAATCCTGCTGTATGAAAAGGACTAATAAGAACTTGGTAATCATGCTCATGCACCGCACTGCATGTGCCGTTTGGCGTTGAGTAGAGAGCACTGAGGAAGTGATTGACATGCGCGACCGTTAGATAAAGATCGCAGAGGGAGTGCAGGCAAGGGCATGCATCATTTATACATATCATTCTTGCATTAATCAGAGTACTTAGGGATGTTTGATTGTCTTGTTTTATCATTACTGCTTGACTGAATTGATAACATGTTAACCTTTGTTTTATGGTTCCACTGAGTTGATCACTCACTCCCATGTTATGGGACTGTGTTGTACACACCAACCAGACCCTGTCTTAGTTGCAGGTGGAGGCGATGCCTACGAGGTGGAGCCGGGCTATGAGGATGACGAGGCATTCTCTTTTATGTAGTTTTCAAGCGAGATCATGTGAGTCGTGGCCTGATCGACGGGGACTTCTGGGATGTTGATTAGATGCCCTTACACTTGCTATTTTGTCTTTTGAAATCACACATGTATATTCATTTTTGGTCCATTTTGGGAAGTATACATGTATCTATTTAACCTGGTAACATGTTCACACGCTGGAGACTTACAATAGTTTATATATTTTATATATTTATCACAGTTCTTACGCTTGCGTAATTTAACTGTCTCTGGGGTATGATATGTTGTTTTGGTGTAATCTCACTCATGTTTAATGCACTAACACGGACAACATTTAATCATCATTATCTATGTTGCATAAGTAATGTGTTGGAACTCGGGAGTGGAGCTTATGCTCAACCCCCGATTTTCAGAGCGTGTACACGTCGAGACCTACGAGGCAGAGCCTGACTTCTACGACAAGGAGGAGTTTCCCTATCTGCAACTCTCTGGCAGGTCCATGTAGACCTAGAGTTGAGTCATCGGGGCTACAAGGATATGGATTAGACGACATTACACTTTATTATTTGTATATTTTGGAACCGAACATGTAATTATTTAACCTGGTATCATGTTCATACTCTGGGGACTTACAACCACTTGTACGTTCTATATACTTATCACAGTCTTCCGCTTGTGTAATTTAACTGTCTCTGGAGTATGTTATGCTGATTAGTGTAATCCCATTCATGTTTAATGTGCTAATATAGACAAACATTTAATCATCATCATCTTTGTTGCATAAGTGATGCGTTGGAACTCGGGAGTTGGGCTCCTGCTCGACCCCCGATTTTCAGGGCGTTACACCCACGTAATATAAGCTCCCTATTTTGATGCCATGAGTCTCCCTAGAGGCCATCAGATGGAGGATGGCCTGGATTGAATCCTACAATCCGATTTTTTAGAAACAACTAGCAACCGGCGGTTTTCTTGCACCGGTTTTTCTACCAAAAATCAAATCCATACAAAATCAATGGATGGTTAGGATTGCTTGCACCGGACGGCCGGGGGGATTGACGGAGAAAACCCCCACGCGGATCGCCAGTGTGGAGCTTTCTGTTTTTGGAAAGGAAAGAAACACAACAGTTGTCCTGTGCTGGCATTTGTGCCTACATGCGCGTGATTCATCGGGTGGGCCAACCATGGTTTTGGTCAGACCCCCGCTGTGCACCAGATGGACGGATCGGATCGACCATTTGGGTAGTGAATGTGGGCCACAATCCCAATTCTCTCTCCGTTTGTTTGCTTTGGGGGACGAAATTCAAAAAAAGGAGGGGAAGAGGGAAATTCTTTCCTCATTCGGGCGGGCACGGGTCAACGCTCATCTGACCGTGCCAGTGGCCCGGTGCACAGCAAGTGCACATGTAGGTGGCACACATGCATCACCGGTGGGGCCCACAGTGATGCTCCTTCCCAATCCACACCGTTCATCAGTTTTGTCAGCTCGTAATAAGGCTCAATCCAGAGTATGAGGCAGATCCGAGCCTTAGGTGAGCCCTACTAGTTGAATTAAGGTCCTTTATCGTCGATTGTGTCAATTCAACGGTCAGACTAGTTCCAATTCGACCATCAACGGTCAAAATGTCCTAAGGGATCGTTTGTAAGTCTAAGCACACCATCATAGGTTATTATTCAAGTAATATATAATTTTTAATTTTTGATTTTTTTTTATATATAATTACATGTAAATATATCTATATATATGTTTGTGTATCATAATCATGTTGCGGGTTAGGTTTTTAAGACCATCCATCTCACGCTTTAATATTGTTAATATACATGAATTGTATGGACATTAGTGAAAAGAAACAAAGATTAATATATATTATTGTGTATTGTTTGTATGATTATCTATGTCTTATGTTAAAATATTAAATTGTTTGAAATATGTTACTTATTTAAATTTCATTAATCTTCGTAATATAAATTTTATGATTTGTAATTTATATAAGCGATTTTACAAATGTATAATTATAATATGGGTTATAATTATATTTTATCATGAAAATTTTAAATATTTATAAAGTATATAAATAGCGTTTCATAGTGTATAACCATGTTGTACTATAGTATTTAAAATTCCATGTACCTTTATCTCATTTTTCATGTGGGTCAAAATACAAGGGTCTCAACTTACGGTTATCGATTTATTAATCATTGGATTTGTGAATTTAATATTCTAACTGTTGAGTTTTAGAGATGAGTTGTGAATGTTAAGACTTATTACGTAATGGTTGGGTTCTGTGTACTCTCATAAAGATGTGAGATTTTATTTTATAATGGTAACACCCGAGTACGTAAAAGTATGGGGTGTTACATAACCACTTTATTCTTCTAATTTTTCTAAGCACTTTTCATGTTTGACACAAATCCTAAAGCTCAAAGGATGAAGAGTTATAATCAAGCTAAAACTTACTATAAATAGTAAAAATAGAAATAAAATGGATTTTTGACCATCGACCTGATGAAATCTTGGAAAATAACCAGGTTGGTTGGCTAAAGTAGCTTCTCCTACCCCAAAATCATATATGGAATGTCAAGTAACTCATTTTGGTTTGGGAGATATGCTCGTTAAATGAATAAAGAAAGAAATGAATAAAGAGAGAGAAAAATATTTTTATATACTTATATATACATATTTACATAAATATGTATTAGAGAAAAATGTAGGGGGAAACAATTTCTCCATGTAATAAATTTTTTTTTAAAAGCACTATTGCCGGACTAGCGGTAGTATCGCCACATAAAACAGGAAGCAGATTGGATTGTGGGTTTTATCATGAGGTATGTGTTATATCCAAACCGTCCATCCATTTGTCGAGCTCGTATTAAGGCTTGAGACGAAAAATAAGACAGATCTAACTATCAAGTGGACCACACTGTAAAAAGCAGTGGGGAATTGAACGTCTACCATTGAAACCCTTTTAGGGGTCACAGAAGTTTTGGATCAATATGAAATTTGTTTTTCCTTTTCATCCAGGTCTTTGTGACCTTATGAATAGATTGGATGGAAAATAAACGTTATGGTGGGCCCTACGATATTTTTAACGGTGGAAATCAATATCCTCGTTGTTATTTGTGGTGTGGTCCAGTTGATTTTTCGATACGATTTTTTTTATTTTTATAATGCTCTAAAATGATCTCGAAATATGGATGAACATTGTGGATATAATAAATACATAACCATGGGGCCATGTAACTTTGATCTCTTTTGAACAGTTCGTATAAGCCGGAGTTCGAGGAGCGTCAGCGCTCGTCTTCGCGCACCAGCCAATCCGCTTTCGAAAGGAATGGAGGGGTATTTTGGTCCAGTGAAAAGTTGCCCGTACAGCAGGGGATTATTTTGGTAAGGAAAGTTTGCATGGGCATAATAAGGTACGTGGCTCAAAAGTGAGCTCTACAGTAAGAAAAAACTCATTACCTAATCCACGCGCACTTTCACCGCGTCTCTCTCACATGAACACTAGAGCTGGGCAGAATTCGACCCGATTCGATGGATTCGACTCGATCCGACGAATCTGATCCGAACTGATCCGAATAGAAGGCCAGGATCAGGTTGAATCAAGTAGGCCCACTCAGATCCAACCGTACATTGAGTCGAGTTCAGATTAGTGGTCAATTTGGACCGATCCAATCCGATTGGATCCGATTCAATCCGCACAATATTCATTCAACATTGTTTCCTGTAATGTTGTCCACTTTAGATTGGGAGATACCTCATTTTTGTTTTAATACCATAAAATGATATTTAAAAAAATAGATGGACGGCATGGATGAAATAAATACATCATGGTGGGTTCCAAATAGCACCAACACCCGCCATTGGCGGTGGCAAGGGAGTAGCTCATCCGTCCTCTCCGCACACGGCTCAATGCGCATAGAGCACCGAGCTTTCTCAGTACGTGGATTCTGGGCAAAAGCCTTTCCAATGAAGTTCTTGCGCAACGATGTTATGTGGGGCCCACTTCAATGTATATGAGAAATCCATTCCGTCCATCTGTTTTGCGAGCTCATTTAAGGACGTTCCACCAAAAATGAGAGGGAAAATTGGGGAAAGAAATTCCTACCATTGAAACTTTCTTGGGCTCCACCTTGATGTTTATATGCTATCCAATCTGTTTATAGGGTCATTCCCAATGGGACGAAGTGAAAAAACCAAAAGATAGCTTGATACAAAACTTTTATGGCCATAGGAATGCTTCAACAGTGTTAGCTGAATTCCCACTATTTATTCTTGTGTGGCTCAGTTGAGTTTTGTATCCATCTCATTTTTGGTGACATGTTCTAAAATGAACTCACAAAATAGAGGGACGGAATGGATTTCTCATATACATTGAATTATGCCACATAGCATACTTATGTAGGAACTTTCTGTCAAAAGCTTTTGCAGGAAACCCGTCCTCTGAAGAAAGGAAGCGGATTGAAGAAAGGAAGCAGACTGGCAGGTGTACCACGCACAGCCCAGCTGCTGCTGAAGTCGGCAAGTTCTGTGGGTCTCATCACGAGGTATGTGTTACATCCAAACCGTCCATCCATTTGGCGGGCTCTTCTTAAGGGTTGAGCCGAAAAATAAGACAGATCTAAGATCAAGTGGACCACATTACAAAAACCAGTGGGGTTGAACGTCTACCATTGAAACTCTTTTAGGGGTCACAGAAGTTCCAGATCAATATGAAATTTGTTTTTCCTCTTCATCCATGTAGTTGTGACCTTATTAACAAATTAGATGGAAAATAAACATTATGGAGGGCCCTATGCATTTTTTTAAATTGAATATATATTTTTTTAATTTTTTCAAGAAAAAAATAAAATATAAGATTTGATTCAAACTGTACCCAACTCGATTCGACTTAGTTTTTCTAACCGAGTCGGACTCAGTTTGGGTCAGGCCAGCAGTGCAACGGATCAGATCGAGTCAGAGGACCCAGACTCGCCGGATCGAATCGAGTTCAGGTACGCTATTTAAAATTTCAGACCGAATTGAGTTGGACCCAATCCGATCCGACCCGACTCGGGTAAGCTATTTAAAATTTCGGACGAATTGGACACGCACTTCGAAACGAGGACTGATCCCATGTACCATTACTCTACCTTGTTTCGTGCCAGCATGCCACTTATGTCTGACATAAGTGCCATTAAAGTGGCAAGACTTGCCGTGACATTTACTTGGCATAGAAATCAGCCTCATCTGCTCATCAGGTGGACCATACCATTGGAATCAATGGACCACCGATGCTTAATATAAAGCTTTGCCCGCCTAGTGAGGGAAACGGATTGGCTACTCCCCCTGCCATGGTTGGTGCTCCGCTGGCCTGGCCATGATGTATGTGTTTCATCATGCCCGTTTACTCATTCTTCCATATCATTTTATGGTATGAGCCCAAAAATGAGGTTGATCCAAATCGCAAGTGGACCACACAGTTTGATTGAACGCCCGCCATTAAAAACTTCATGGGGGCAACAAGTTTCGGATCAAACTGATATATATATATATATATATATATATATATATATATATATAGATATATATATATATATATATATATATTATATATATATTTCCTTCATCCAAGTCTGTATGACCTAATCAATAGGTTAGATGTCAAATAACCATTATAGTGGACCCTGGGAGGTTTTTAATGGTGGACATTCAATCACTACTGTTTTCCCATGGTGTGGTCCACCTGAGATTTAGATATACCTCATTTTTGGGACCAAGCCCTAAAATTATCTTTTAAAATGGACAGACGGTGTGGATAAAACACATACATCATGGTAGGGTCCACATAGCACCAACCACTAGCCACCTGGCTAGTGGCGGCGTCACTAGACAAACCGCGTCCCCTAGCGAGTGAATTAGCCCGATTCTGAGAAAGGTGATCCTCATGGGTGCGGATTAGGTACAAACCCCGCCTGTTCCGAGCTCGGGACCGGCGGAGGCCTTGCGGGCCACTGAGGGTTCACCATGATGTATTACTTTTATCCAAACCGTGCATCCATTTTTTCTATATCATTTTAAAATAAAAATAAGACAGATCAAAGGCTCAAGTGGACCACACTACAGGAAGTAGCAGTGTTAAGGATGCCCACCATTGAAACCTTCATAGAGTCCACCGTGTCATTTATTTTTCATCTAACCCGTTGATATGGTCATATACACCTCGATGAAGTGAAAAAATAAATATCATCCTGAACCATAAATTCTTTGATCCTTGAGAATTTTTCAACGGTAGGAATTTAATCTCCACTGTGTGGTCTATTTAATCCTTTAATCTGCCTTATTTTTGGTCCAGTTTTCTAAAATGATATGGAAAAAATGGATTAACAGTGTGGATAGAAGTCATACATCACATTGGCCCCTCGGTGGCCGGTGGGGCCTCCGCCTGTCCCGAGTTCGTACAGGCAGGGTTGTACCTAATCAGCGCCCGATCCTCATGGAACGCGGATTGCATCCTACCCCCGCCCGTCTCTAGCCCTGAACGGGTAGTTCTGTGGGCAGGCCCACCGTGATGTATCCGTTTATCCAAGCCGTTCATCTCTTTTCTCATATCATTTTAAGGCATCAGCACAAAAATGAGGCAGATCAAATGCTCAAATGGGCCACACCACATATGACTCTTGCATTTAATGCAACTGGCATTTAATGCCATGTGCATTTAATGCAACCAAGCTTATTATTTGGTGTGATCCACTTGAGCGTTGGATCTGTGCCATTTTTGTGTTCATGCATTAAAATGATCGTAGAAAAGGGATGAATGGCTTGGATAAACAGATACATCACGGTGGGCCCACCCACAGAACTGCCCGTTCTGGGCTAGAGACAGGTAGGGGTTGGACGCAAGCCGCGTCCATCCTCATGATGGCACGCCGACAAGAAAGATGTCACCATACCACAAGTTGTGGTACAATTGCCCGAAGGTGATTAGTTCACTGATGAAATTCATTAGTGGGGGGAATCATCAATGCCACTGATGGCGTACTACTGGAAACGGATTGGCTACTCCCCTGCCACTAGCGCAGTGGCTAGTGGTCGGTGCTCTGTGGGCCCACTATGAAGTATGTTTTTTATCTGTTCATCCATTTTTAAAGATTATTTTAGGGCTTGATTCCAAAAATGAGAGGGATATAAATCTCAGGTGGGCTACACCACAGGAAAACAATAGCGATTGGATATCCACTATTAAAATCCTCCTAAGGCCCACTATACTGTTTATTTGACATTCAATCTGTTGATTAGGTCATATAGACCTAGATGAAGGGAAAAAAAAAAAAAAAAACCCAAAGATCAGCTCGATCCAAAACTTTTATGGCCCCCAAAAAATTTTTATTGGTCGACATTCAATCAACATTGTTTCCTGTAATGTGGTCCATTTGATATTAGGATATACCTCATTTTTTGGCTCATACCATAAAATTATCTAGAAAAATAGATGGACGGCATGGATGAAACACATATACCATGGTGGGGTCCACATAGCAGCGATCAATGGCGAGTAGCGAATTCGTTTCCGGTACTACCTCTACTAGGACCTAGGGGTGTACTCGGCTCGAACACTGGCTGACCTCAGCTCGAACTCGGCTCGGTTTGGTCAGCAGCTCGGGCCGAGTTCGAGCCACAATCAAGCCGAGTTCGCCATTATGGCATTTCCACAAACACCTGAACTGCAACTTCAAAAACCCACTGTTTTACAAACAAAAGCAATAGTTTTACAGGTGTTTTATCAAACACCTTTTAAGTAACATAAAAATAAAAAAAAAAAAAAAAAAAAAAGAGAAAAAATGTATTTGTTTAATATACATACCTTGCTTGCCATCGGCCAAACCTTCATTGCCACCAGCCAAACCTACCTTGCCACCGGCCACATTTCGTTGAGTCATTTTATCAAACAGTTGGTGAGCAACATCAATGGCAAAGTAACCGATTCACCAAACTAGTTCGATCCGAGTTTGTTTCGAGCTGGATTTGATCCGAGTCGAGTCAAGTTGAGGCCTGCTTGAACTCGGCTCGAGCTCAAAAAATCAGCTCGACTCGGCTCGAACTCAGCTTCGAACCGAGTCGAATCAAGCTTTTTCGAGTCGAGTCGAGCGAGCTAACCGAGCTAGCTCGGTTTGTGTACACCCCTATTAGGACCTAACTAAAGAGGGACGCAGATTGCGTCCTACCCCCACCCAAACAGGGCTCTGTGAGTGACCCACTGTGATGTAAGTGTTTTATTCACACTGTTCACCGATTTTCTCATATCATTTTAAGGTATGATCCTAAAAATGAGGCAGGTCCACATCTCCAGTGGACCACACCAAAGGAAGCTGCACTTATAATGACATCCATCGTTGAAACCTTTCTGAGGGCAAACGTGATGTTTTTTTACATTCCAAACTATTCATAATGTCATGTAGAGGTGGATGAAGTGAAAACACAAATATCAGCTTGATCTCAAACTTCTCCAGCTCCCAAGAAGTTTTTAGTGGTGGACGTTCAATACCCACTTTGTGGTCCACTTAAGCTTTGGACCTGCCTCATTTTTTGTTTCATATCTTAAAATGATTTTTGAAAAGAGTTGAACAGCGTGGATAAAACATTGGCATCATGGTGGGCCCCATAGAGCCCTACCCGGACGGATTACGGTCCGTGGGCTAGGACGCAATCTGCATCCACTAAGGACGGTCCTATCACGGACTCAGTGAGGTCCATCATTGTCGTGATGTACATTTTTTATCCACACTGTCCATCCATTTAAAAAATAATTTTAAGCAATTGGCCAAAAAAATTGAGGCAGATATAATCTCATGTAAACCACACTACAAACAGTAGGGATTGAACACCTAGAGCCCAAAACCATTTGGGGGCTACGGAAGTCTTGGATAAGCTGATGTTTATGTTTTCTTTTCATTCAGGTTTACGGGACCTTATGAACAGGTTGGATTGCAAATTAACATCACAGACAGGCTATATGAAATTTTCAACCGTGGGAGTCATTGTCACCACTACTTCCCTTTAATCCGCCTATATTTTTAACTTAAGCTTTAAAATGATCAGTCAAAATTGATGGACGGCTTGGATAAAAAAACATATATGACAGTGGGCCTCACGGAACCCCTGATAGGACTGTCAGTCTTGGGAAGACCCACAGATCGAGGGAAACAATGAACGGTCAAAATTTTGACAAATAGTATTCTACATTCAATCCTCGTGTTCAGACTTTGAACTTTTACACTGGCTCAACTTTCAGATGGATGACACCTGTGGTGGGGCCCGCTCGATGAGCTGTTTTATTCCCGTACACGTGGGCTTTTACCACGTGATTTTTAGTGATTTAAAAAATACCTTACTTTATATATGATTTTCTAGTTGTGAGCACTTATGTTACTAACGGTCTATAATGTGAGCATTTATTTAGAACAAAAATTCAAAAGCCGGTAGCTTTTTGGTATATGTTTAATCATACCAAGAAATCCTGCAATCTCCGATTTGGACTGACGCGGATTGTTTATGGTACTGAGTTACTTGGTGGGCTCTTACTGTACTGAGTAAACTCTGTTGGTCCCACTGTGAATTCATGTAGTCTATCTATGCCGGCCATCCGTTTTTCCAGGTCATTTTAGGGGTTGATCCCAAAATTGAAGTATATCAAAAGCTCAAGCATACCAAAGGAAGTATTGATTTCCACCCTTGAAACCTTTCCAAGGCTCCCAGTGCTGTTTATTTGTCATCCAAACTATTCATAAGATCATACAAATATTGATGAAGGGAAATCACAAATATCATCTTGATCTAAAACTTCTGCGAGCCCCAACAACTTTTCAACGGTAGACATAAATTCACACCGTTTCAAGTGGTGTGGTCCAGTTGAACTTTGGATATGATTAAATTTTTATTTAAAGCGTTAAAATTATATAATAAAATGGATGTACAGAGTTGATACAATGCATGAATGACTTTGGCCTCACAGAGTTTACTCAGCAAGCTGAACGGACTGAGTTACTCACTACGCAATCTGCTTGGTTGGTATACCATACACCAGCGATCTAGTTACCAGGTTGATGTCAGTAAGTTCTCTGGGTCCCAGCATGAGGTATTTGTTATATCCAAACTGTCCATCCGTTTGGCAAGCTCGTCATAAGGCATAAGCAGAAAAATAAGATAGATTTATAGATCAAGTGGACCACACTGCAAAAAGCAGTGGGGGATTGAACCTCTACCATTGAAACCCTTTCGGGGGGTCATAGAAGTTTTGGATCAATATGATATTTATTTTTCCTCTTCATTCAGATCTTTCTAAGCTTATGAACGGATTGGATGGAAATAAACATTATAGTAGGACCTACGAATATTTTAATAGTGAAAATCATTATTCCTACTGCTATTTGTGGTGTCGTCCAGGATATGATTCAAATTTTGGATCATACTATAAAATGATCTCAACAATTGGATGAACGGTGTGGATATAATAAATACATCATTTTGAGGCCACATGACTTTGATCTCCTTTAAACCTTTCCTACAACTCGGAGTTTGAGGTTAATTAATTAGCGGTCGTCTTCGCATATCAAGTACCATACCAACTATATCGCTGGTGTGTGGTACACCAGCCAATCCGCTTTCTAGGGAGTGGCATCTGGACAGTGCACTATGAACCCTACTATTATTTACGTGTTGTATCCACGCTATCTATTCAATTATTCACATTATTTTAAAGCATGAACTAAAAAATGCGGTAGATTCAAATATCAAGTGGACTACACTACAAGAAAATGGTAGTAATTGAACGCCCATCATATAAAACTGTGGATTAGGTCACACAGACATGGATGAAAGGAAGACACAAATACCAGCTTCATCCAAAACTTTTGTAACCTCTAAAATGTTTTTAACGGTGGGTGTTCAATCACCGTTATTCCATGCGGTGATTTTTAAAAAAAATAACATATTCATATGTAGGATTTTTCTTATTGTGAATACTTATGTTAAGGACGGTCTACAATGTGAGCATTTATTTAGAGGGAGAAAAAAAAAAAAAAAAATCGAAAGTAACTTTTGGCGTATGTGCAATTATATGAAAAAATCCTCCTTCCTCCATTTTCACGGATGTAGATTGCCAGTAGGATGGTGGCGATTGGACAGTGCTCTGTGTGCCCCACCATAATCTCTTTTTTCTTTTTCTTTTTTTTTAAAAAAAAAATGTACGCAGTTTATCATTGCCTAAAAATAAGACAGATCTAAATCTCGAGTCCATCTCAAGTGGACTTGTAGACACCCCACAGTCAAAACCAAGACCTGGGGAGCCTCAACCAGCTTTACCCATAACCGATGGAGGCTCTACCGGTTATGACCAATACCAATTGTATCTCTACCGGGTTCGATTCGGTACGTGCGGGCCTGACTTTCAAACCAAGCCAGGACAAGCCTGGCCGGGTGACGGAGCCATAAAAAAATAAAAAATTAAAAAAAAAAAAAATTAAAATTTAAAATTTAAAATTTAAAATTAAAAAAAAAATTTTAAAAAAAAAAAAAAAAAAAAAGAGAGAAGAAGAAGAAGAAGAAGAAGAAGAAGAAGGGAGAGAGCAAGAGCCAGAGGAAAGGGTGAGACAAAAATGGTGGTTGACAAACAAAAAAAAAAAATAAGGTGAGACAAAGGCAGAGTTTTTGCTCCTGACTTCTGATATCCAAAAGCCAAAGCTATTTCTTCCGTTCTTTCAATCTCCTCTATTTTATTTCAGCTTCAATATAACATAGTATTTTTGATCTATCATTTTTCAATTTGTATATTTCAACCTCATTACTTCAAACACCTGAGGAGTACGCTCTGCTTTAACATCACGTAAAGTATGCTCTATAAATGTTTCTCTTGAAGATCTTATATATTAGAATTTGTGACTTAAAAGAGTAACCGAAAACTTTATTCATTTTCTTTTTTGTACTGTTCTTATTTTGTTTTCAGTTTATCTTTTGTAGTTTAAATATCTAAATATTAGTGTTTTAGTGGAATTTTTTAAAATTTCCTTCAAAAGCATACAACTTAACAAAGTAAAGTTTGTGTTTCACAATGGCGGTAAAATGGTACCTAACTTATTTCTTTTTTTATAACCAATGTGATGCAGGGATAAACGTGATGAGGTCGATCACCGTCTTTCTCAAGAGAATAATTACTCCGAATCCACGGAGCTTCTCTAGACTCCTCACAAAGACTTCTCGAATCCACGAGGAAAGAAAACAGAAAATAGAAATAATTTCTAATAAATTCAAAATTGATTTAACGAATCCTAATAAACGAGTTTACAACCCTTTAAATAGGGATACTAAGCAATTGGAGAGAAATCAGAAGCAAACTACAACTAAAACTCCTAGAATTCGCGACTTACTATAAATAATAAACTTACTATTTATAGACGGTCGTGATGTCTATTAGTGTGCAAGGTTTTCGGCCAAAAATAATAAGTGTCCTATTTGGCTTCACAAACCGTCCTCCTAATTATTCTAAGTTCTTTTCGCGTTGACACAACTCCTAAAGCCCAACGGATGAAGAGTTATAATCAAACTAAAACTTACTATTTATAGTAAAAATGAAATTAAAACAGGAAAACTACCGTCGATCCAGGGGTATTTCGCAAATCCAGCTTGCGCAACCCAGCGTAGTTGGGTTGGTTGGCTAAAGTAACTCGTTCTACCCCAAAATCATATATTTTACGCCCTATAACTCATTCCGGATTGTGAGATACACCTGATCTAAGGTCCGACAGTCCGAATCACTTCTGTCGTCGACCGAGCCTTTTTTGATCCATCTTGGCCATGAAATTGTCCGCGACCCACTCTACATCACAATGCCTTTACTTAGAATTCATGGCACAAACTTATCCATGAGTCACTCGAGCCAGAAATTTTTTAGTTTTCCCAATATCTAGATGATACGATAGATTCTAGCTAACCGTGAATTCTGTAGCATTCATTTTGGCTAGTGGCGACTTTGATCAATGCATGAACACAAATATTTTATATGAGATATTACAAACGATATAAGTATAATTATTAGATTTATTCTCAACCTCTTTGTAAGGTTCGAGTATGGAGGTCTTAGATATGGATTTCATTGGATCTTAATTGACTTTAGATATGAGCCTTCATATGTTATTGCTCGTATTAAATAAGTACCTAAAATTATTAACCTTCTCTTATCAATCTATTTACAAGGTTCGAGTATGGAGGTCTTAATTATGGGTTTCACTGGATCTGAATAGACTTTGGATATAAGCCTTCACATGTTATCGCTCGTTCAACCAAGCATGTAATATATATAATATATATATATATATATATATATATATATATAACATGGAAAAGGTTCTATGCGGCCGAGCTCATGGGAACTTCCCATGTGGTCAAGTTGTGTTGGCCCCACCATGATGCATGTCGACCATCTACCCCATCAATCAGATGCACCATTCCAGGGTGGGCTTGGGGCTTAAAAAGCAAGTCAATTCGTGACTTATGTTGGCCACACCACATACAAAAGTTGAGAGGGGTTACCCTTCCATTAAAACATTTATAATCATTTGTTGGGCCCACCGAGATGTGGTTCACAAATCCAGCCCACCCATTATGTGTGTCCCACTTGGATGAGGGGTCAGACGAAGTTTCAAACGCATCTAAATTTCAGGTGGGCCCCGCCAAGTGCCTTTATAAGTTTTAGGCGTGTCTTCATATGATTTTAGATGGTATGTCCCACGTGAGTTCTTTATAAGGCTGATTTTTGGGATATCCCATAATTTAAAGGGGACATCCATCAAATGCACGGTGTTGATGTTCAATGTACATCACGGTGGGGCCCACACAGCTTGACCTCATGGGAAGTTCCCATGAGCTCAACCACATAAAACCTTTTCCCATATATATATATATATATATATATAATATATATATATATATTATATATATATATATATATATCACCATATATACGTCATATATACATATATTCATCGTTCCATTCATGCAACTATCGTACAATCTGACTAAGACCACTACTGGGACAACCTGGGAGAAATTTGGCCTGAGTGTTCATAGAACCACACCATAAGAAAACATTGGTGATTGAATGCCTACCATTCAAAAATTTATATGACCCTCTGTAATGTTTATCTGCTGTCTTACCTGTTGATTAGGTCATGCGTGCCGGATGAAAGGAAAACACAAAAGTCAGCTTCATCCAGAACTTTTGTGACCTTATATAGCCCTTTAAAAAGTTTTTTAACACCAAGTATTCAATCACCACTGTTTCCTATATTGAGACTTTTAGGGATCGTGCCCTAAAAATGCTATGTAAAAGTGGAAGGACATAGTAGATAAACCACATACATCATGGTGGGGCCAGGAAGCACAGTCTAATGGCCATGGGTAAAGTAGGCAATATGTATTAATTTCATTTTCGAAAGAGACTTTTAAATAAATTTACCTTTTACAAGGAGATGGGCATAAAAACCGAAAAGGTCAAAACTGTGGGTGGCATGGTGCATGTGTCTAATAGGAAATTCCACATAAAGATTCCTATCATATATTTGAAGGCCAGCAACACCAAGTCCGCCCATTGAAAAGAAAATTGATAAATGATTCAAACTCAGGTGTGCAAAATTCCATTGATTGGATGTTTATATCTCCAGCCAAATAATCTGTGGGTTGGACTTGGATGCATGCGGAAAGTCCATCCGTATGATATTCCCCACCCTATCATATCATGGTAGAATTCCTACCTTATAATAAGAAGTAATTCGCATGACGATATATAAAAGAGAAAATTTTGGCCCTTACTGGTGGTCTCCAACTGATGAACGGCCCGGATCTGCTTACGTGTGCCACGCCAGGCTCTACAAACTCTTCCAACGTCTCCCAATAGAACTTTCTTTAAAATAAACCATGAGGGAGGACCCCCTACGTCAAATTGCCTGCATGAGATGGATCGGCGTGTCAGCATGGCACACGTGTGGAATATCCCGGCCATTCATCCGATTGATTTCACTTTGATCACGGCAGAGTCCCAAAAACCGGTCGTCCACTGATCACTAATTTTCCTCTTAAACTGTGGGCCACCTGGTCAGTGCATCAGCCTATGCTAACAGTGCGTCCCACCTAACGAATTACCTAATCTCGCACACATGGACCGGACCCAACCATAGAGCCCAGTCAAGCTTGAAAATGGTTGGGCGTAAGCTTGACCCGTCCTGGCCTTGAAATTAATAAAAAATCTCACTTTAATTTTCCTAATCCATCCATTGATCGAGTGGGCCACGCATGCATAAGGAATATATTCTAAGAGGAGTCTGTCTACATTCAAGATGCATGGGTTGCCTAATCAGGGATATTTATGGGAAATAACAGACTTACATAAAGAAAGGTTGGGCTGGGCTTGGTGGGCTAAAACTACTTGAGATGAAATCAAGCCCAGCCCAAAAATCCATTAGGCCATATATGTCAGGCCCAAGTTGGGCTGGCCCACCAGCCAAATTAATCTGTCAAAATCCAGGCCAGGCTCATCGGACTAGATGGGTTGCGGGGTCCATTACCACCCTTAGGGCCCGTTTGGCCGGGTGGATTGGATGGTATTGGAAGGGAGTGAAAGTAAAATCTCAGGATTGGCCGGGCGTGCCAAACTGACGGGGTGATTTGATCCCAGGATATAGCAATCCCATGGATCTTAGGGCCCGTTTGACCGGTTGGATTGGAAGGGATTAGATGGTAGTGGAAGGGATTGGATGGTAAATCCCGAAACGGCCGGGCATGCCAAACAGTGCAGGTGATCTGATCTAAATCCGATGGATCTTCAGACAATCCACTGACAGCACTATCATTACCTCAAGACAATCCTTTAACAACACCATCATTACCTGGAAATCCACGCCATCCACCCTAATACCATTCACTCCCTTCCAATCCACCCGGCCAAACAGACCCTTAAGACAATCCACTGAAAACACCATCATTACCTTTAAATCCCATCCAATCCTCCCTAATCCTTTCAAATTTGCCTAAAAGTGTTTGGTTCAAGGGATTGGAAGGGATGGGAAGGTTTAATCCTGGGATTGACCGGGCGTGCCAAACAGACTCTATATAGCAATCCCCGGATGTACCAATCCCATGGATCTTAAGACAATCCACTGACAACACCATCATTGCCTTGAAATCCATGCCATCGACCCTAACACCATTCAATCCCTTCCAATCCACCCGTCCAAACGGGCCCTTAGGTGCAGGAAGCGGATTGAGGGCAGCACCCGCCACAGGAGTATCCACGTCGTCCATCCGTTTTTACGTATCATTTTAGGGCATGAGTTCAAAACTTATGCAGATCCAACGTTCAAGTGGGCCACACCAAATTTTTTTAAAAAAAAACAGTGGGAATTTAAATCCCACTGTTGAAAACTTATTTAGATATGCCCTAAAATAAACTTGGCAAAATGGATGGACGGTTCGGATAAAACACATACACCACGGTAGGCCCCACAGAGCTCACGCCACGTCGTGCGACGAGGATACCTGTTGGCGGTGCAACGCATCTGGTCGGTATTCAGGGTTGTCAAAAAATCAGTCCGCACCACATTGTAGAAAACTGCGATACTCTGGCAGAGTGTGATTGGCGATACGCAGGCACTAGAAATTACAAATGTGGCACATGGAAGAAAGTCAAATTAAACTGCCCAAAAATTATTTGTCCCATTTAAGTCGTACCATGAAACTAAAAATAGGCATATTATATTATCTGATATACGATTCGTGGACAATCATTTGGACGGTGAAATTGATAATATCCAACGGACCCTTTTCAACAAACAAGTGGCTGCGAATCAGACGTTGGAATTGTTCAAAAACTCTGGATTTTGAACCATGACTTAGAGACAGCGGATTCCACAATTTAGTCCGTTCATCTGTAGTTGATATATGCCACGTCTACACTTTCAACTGCCTGCGCATCAAACATCATACGATGACTGAGTATCATGTCACTTGCCTTTTCTAAATACAAAAAGGGTAGTTTAGTCTTTTCACTATCTCGACTCGATTGAATCCAGCGGCTCGACGACTTTCTTACCGTCTATAAGTAGGGCCTTCGCGTCGTTTCCAAGCTCTGGAGATAAGAGAGAGAGAGAGAGAGAGAGAGAGCGGGGAGAAAATCAACGGTCGAGATAGTAGAGATGGACGCCTCATGCAAGGTAATTTTCCGTCTTCTTTTTCCATCTCTTCTCAAGGGTCGATAGCTAATATGCGCCGCTGGCATCGCTAGCTTAACCTGAACCGCTCCTGCTCCTGCTCTCAAAAGCCGCACTCTGTTTGTTATTGTTTAAGATCTCTGATTTCTTTTCTACCGTTGATTAGTCAGCAGCTCTCTGTTCGAATTCAGTTACTGCTTCTCGCGGTAGTTTGATTTTTGGGTATTATTTGTGTTCATCCCTATTATCGCCATTCCTCATGAGAACCAATCGGAATAGGTTATGTGAGATCTGTACGGATCCGCATGGTGTATTTGAAGATTTCTTGGTAACAACAGCTGGGACGTATCAAACAATGCCATGTCATTGTTTAAGCGGCCGATGGAAGAACGATCGTGAAGGATCAGTTACACGACAGATGGCAGAAGAAGAAACAGAGGAAGCCATGTGGTGGTGAACGGTTATGGTAACCGTCATAACGTAAGAAAGATCTAGATAGTCGGATCAAGCTATAAATAGCAAAAGAGTTCAACATAAAAAAGTTGTCTCATACCAACTATATCAAAGCAAACATTATCTTTCAACTATCCTTTCAATTATCAGTCAATTACATTCCTTAGTGTAATCATTTACTTTTCCTATCAAGTAAATTATATTCCTTAGTGTAATCCTTTACTTTTAGCTTGCCGTTTACATTCCGTAGTGTAATCCGTAGTGCAAATCAAGTAGCTGGTAATTTTAGCTGTAATTTGAGTCTATGCTCGCACACTGGATTCAGTTCTTCACTCAGAAAGGTGTTTTGCAGTTGTTCTTCGTGATCGACTGTAAGAATCATTTTCTCATTTCTCTTTTATTTGTATCGAAAAGTCCTTTCGTATGGAAGGTAAAGGTGTAATCCATCATTAGAGGATGAATCCCACCCTCTGAATATTGCTTGATCCTGTTTACACATTGAGCGAGTGACTGAATAGGTGGCCGATCACATCAGATCTCGATCATACACTACGTGTCTACCTATCTTGGCGCTTGGGGTCATAGCTATTTGGTTTGAATTGAGCCGCAATTTCAATTCTGGCACGCTTGCACACATGCAGCCGAAAATCGATCACCAACAATTTGAAAATTCAAGAAATTGATTAGATTAGCTTTTCTTTTCAAAAGGAAATATCATCCAAGTTTCAAAAAATATTGTTTGATTTTATTGTATCTTTGTTTGAATTTAACACAATGAGTTCCCAAACACAGTTTCTGGATTCCGCAGAATGAAATTTCAGGTTGCCAAACATGATTGACAGAATTCAATTCTCCTAGAATGGAATTATTTATTTCCAAATTCTAGTTATCAGGGTTGTTTGGATGCCTGTACCTTTTTAAGTTGTGAGTGACTTACGCCTGAAAGTGACTTTCAAGTGTAAGTTGTTTACATGTTGTCTATTTGGATGTAAGTTGTAAGTTACTTACAGGTAAACTGTTATTTGTGTTTGGAAAATCGGTAAAGTGTTTACAGGTAAGAAATGTGTATTCACACCAAACAAAGCTTGAAGCAGGGAGTTGCTCCAGAATCTTCAAATCACATTAAAAAAAAAAGCTTGGCATAAGATATGCCATTGAGTTGAGCCCATCTAGATAGATCTTTGAGCTGATTCTTAGGCTAATCTAGTCATTAGATGGGCCACAAAAATAGCTCACAAATTCAAAATACATGTAATGTAGAACTACTTAATATAAGCAACAATTAAAAAATGAGACCATATGATCCAAAATTCCATCGTGTCTATTGTGATGTCTGCATGAAATTCACTCCATCCATTAGTTTTGCCAGCTCATGTTAAGATGGGAGACAAAAAAAAAAGGCAAATCGAAGACCCAACTCGGCCGCACAATTCTAAACAGTGCGGTGGTGAATTCCCACCATTGAAACTTCCTTGGCCCACATTTTATTTCTAATCCAAATCGTCTGTAAGGTGATTCTCACTAGGATGAAGGGAAAACACAAATATCAACCTACTCCAAAACGTCTGTGCACCTCAATAGGTTTCAGTGGTGGGCGTTCAATTCCCGTTGTTTCTTGTGGTGTAGCCCATCTAAGTTTTGAATTGGCCTCATTTTTAGGTTCATGCCCTAAAATGATCTGGCAGAATTGACGGGTGGAGCGGATGTCAAACAGACATCGAAGTGGGCCCCACACCACTTTAGCTTACACGGGTTCTGTTCATCAAGCAGACACCACTATTACAAAACCCTCTCTCGTGCAACCTTGTTTCAAAACCTTCATGCTGTCTTCTTCCATCTTCTTTTAAACTCTCTCTCGTGCAGTTCTCTGAAAAAAATGCAGGAAAAAAAATTATACCTGAGACGAGAGCTCACCGGAAGGGACAGAGACAGTGGCGCTCGCTGGAAAGAGGCTGGAAGGTAAAGAGATAATGGAGCTCGTTAGAGGGTGGGCAGAAGGGAGAGGGAATGGAGCTCGCCGAAGGGTAGAAGGAGAGGAAGTGGAGCTCATGAGAGAGAGAGAGAGAGAGAGAGAGAGAGAGAGAGAGAGAGAGAGAGAGAGAGAGAGAGAGAGAGTCCTTATGCACTGAATTAAAAAAAAAAAAAAAAAACCGTTGGGGTATAAGTGGCTAACATGTCGTAACTCACATATAGGTGAATTTCACACCCAAACACTACCTTGAAGCAATGTTTTAAATAGAAAATAGCGTGTAGCGTAGCATTCACTCCTCTGAAACGTGAGGCGTAAGCTACACTACACGCTATTTCTAGATTTTTAATCAAAGATGCGCTTGGTTGCACCAATTCATTATATTTTGTGCTAAATTAGACTGATTAATAATGAAATTTTAATAAAATTTCATGATATTTGGTGCAACTAAACGCAACCTAAAGTAATAGGAACGGGTAAGTATAAAGGTAAAGAGAGAAATGAAACTAATTTAATATTATTACTTATATCATTTACTAAAAACACTGTCTGTGAGTTATAGGTAAGTCACTTTCAACGAAGGTGTTCAATAATAGTTACGTAACGGCCATTTCGTAATGCTAAGGGTCCATACTGTTATGCCATATGGGGCTATTACACCCCATTATAAAAATGTTGTATGGGGTTGAGCCATTATCCCGTAACAGTCCAACGTAAATGGGTATATAAAAACCGGCAATGTTTTTTGTACTTTTCTCCTCCATTTTTTATTATTATTAGTTCTTAGGTGTGTTTCTAACCTAATTTAGACCATCCTTGTGCAATCTTTGATTCATGCGAATTCATCCTACATGCTTGCTACAAATGTCTAGTACAAATTGCCACGAGTTTTCGCAACTACTTTTATGTAGATTCTAGTTTGCTATATATATATATATATGTCCTCCCTCAATAGTCATACAAGCTCCTTTAAGAACATTTCCCAAGAAATCACTTGCTTTTTAACTTTAGCTATCAGTTGGTTTGCATTGGTTGAGTTATTGTATAATCTTCAATTATTTTTCCTCCCAAATTGACAATAATAACTAAGAATGATAGCTTTTACAGTATCCTCCTCTTGCCTCCTCTCATTTCCCTTCTCCCAACTTCCATCACTAAATCAATTGCTTTTGGCATTACCCATCCCACTTCGAATTGCTTTAAGCACCGCCACCAAAACTTCCACCAAAAAGGGATAGTGATGAGAAAATGGTTCAATGCCTTTTTGAGGCATAAGTCACCCATTTACCATCCTACTCCTTGGATGGTCAATCGTCTTGTTCTGCCCTGCCACCCAAGTAAACGTCATGGCTCTTGGATGATTAGATGACCAAATTCATGAGGATACCTTATCCCCCTCTTCCCTTCATATTAGTTTAACATGATATAACCGAGAAGGCACCAGGTGATCCCTCTCCAAATCCATTTATCCCTTCCCTCTCCTTGGAAAGTTGTACTTCTTAATATTCTCATTAAACAACCTTCTCTAATATGCCCATGCACTTTATGTTTATGTTCAAATGCCCCCAATCGGTGTTAGAGCATCTAGATAAGATGAGAAGAGATTTCCATTGGAGAGGGGCTCATGATGGGCGGAAGTTCCACCTCCTGAAATGGGTGGAGGTGTGCAAACCGCTTCATGAAGGAACAGGGAGTAAAGAATTGGGACTGATGAATGTTGCGCTTCTCAAAAAATGGTTATGGAGGCTTGGCACGGAAACAAGAAGTTTATGGAGGGAGATCATTGTGGGCAAGTATGGAGTGGAGGAAGGGGGCTGGTTCATGAAGCATTCATCCTTATATAGGGCTTATAGCATATGGAAAGCTATTGCTTCGGTGGATCACCTATTTAGAAGAGGGATTTCCTTCTCTCTATGCAAGGGAAATAGGGTTCATTTCTGGGAGGACAAATGGTGCAGGGATAGGACGATGCAAGAAGAGTACCCAACGTTATCTATCCTAGCTTCAGACCGTCATATCCTCGTTTCTCAATGTTTCTCTATTTGTGGTGGAGCTGTTGTTTGGTACCCTCCCAGTTGGAGGAATCTTTCTGATGATGAAGCTTACATTATATGGCCCTGCTACATAGGGTTAAGCAGGTTGTGCCTTCCTTGCAACTGGAGGATTCTTTGATTTGGAATGAACATTGTTTGGGAATTTTTTCAGTTGCTTCCTTTTACAGTCTCATCTCCACATCGACACGGCCCACACATACTTCCTTCCCTTAACTCAATTGGCATTATGGGGCTCTCCTCGTGTTGCGGCTTACGTGTAGCTTGTTGGCTGTAAGAAAGTCCTTACTATCGATAACCTCCAAAGAAGGTTTCTCATTCTCCCTAACATATGCCTCATGTGCATGAAGTATGCTGAATCCATTAATCACATGTTTATCCATTGTACCTTTGCTCATAGTGTGTGGGAGTTCTTCCTAGCAGAGGCTCAAAAAGCCTGGGTTATGTCGAAGTCAGTTGAGAACCTCATATGGGCGGGGTTAGCGGAAAGACATCTAAAATTGTCTGGAAGCTAGGTGGATGGGGTAGTGAAGAGGATTATGGGGTTTGCTCAGGAATTGGCCCCTTTTGTATCTACAGCTAGAGCTACCTCTTCTTTTTCTTTTCTTTCTGTCTAGCTGGGCTTTGTATTCTTTCCATGCTTTCTGGCAAGCTTCTTAATAAAATTGTTATCTTAAAAAAAAAATCCCATGAGCTTCACAAGATTCTAAATTTTTGGTTTCCCTCATTTCTTTTGAAGGGTAGCACCCACATCCTTTGATCCCCTTCCCATTGATGAGTTGATTGATTTCATTGCCTTTTGGAATAGGAAAAAGGTACAGATGTTTGAATTCCATGCATAATGACCTTTTAGTGCACCAACAGTCCTCCCAAAATCACCAAATTTGAATTTGATTATTCTGAGGAACTTCTACTAAACATTGAGAACCACTATCGACACCCCTGATGCTCTATAACAAGGAGTGTTGCACCTATACCACCTCAAAGCCGAAATCTATTTTTACATCATAGAAGGCTAGTACCTTCTTCCACTATCCCTCTTTTTCATCACCATATCTCCCATTTTGCTAAAAGTGTTTTTTTTTTATTTTTATAAATTACTTTGAGACTCGAGGGACTTGATTCCGGTCCCCCATTGAATAGTTGGCTTACATCCTTCTTTCCATTAATGAAAAAGAAAAGAAAAGAAAAGATGTAGAGGCCATGCATCACCTACTCATTCAATTGTATCATTGGCTTAACACTTTAAACCCGTTTTCTCATTCTTTTAAAAAATGAACGGGCCTTTCAGGAAACCCTTGGTTAGGTCTTTGCTGCTTGGGGGAGAGGACCTTTCATGGAAACGGGCCAATCATGTGGAGAATGCTTTCAATGGCTCTTTACTGGGAGATTTGTTGTAAAAAAATCGAATATTCAATGTCATTACCTTTCAAAAAAAAGTATATTTAATGACATTATGACACCAAAAATCTCTTTGAGAAGGTGACTGATTGCAAAGATGGGTCTTCTCCCTTTCTAACTGGTGTTTGGTGGTGAATAGTGAGGCCATCTCTTTCAAAAATTGTATTGTTTGGAGACACGCCTTTGCTTGGTTGTAGAAACTTAAGTTTGATGGCTCATTGCAGTGCAGCCCTGGTCTATGTAGAGTGGAGGGCATGTCGCAAAATGGTGAAGGTAGTATCATCTTCACCTTCTCTGGTGGCAAGGTGGATCCATTGTTGCCATGAAATCGGAGGCATTCACTCTGAGAGACTTGTTGAGACTCCTTTTTGAGTAGCAATTGGGCCCGGTAATCCTCGAAAGCAATTTCTAATTTTTCATCAATTGGGTGTCAAAAGTCTTTAGAGCATTTTGAACTCTTCCCATTTGACAAAGTTTGTTGTCATGCCTCAAGGCAAAACATTTCATTTACCCACATCAATAGAGTGAGTGGGACGTTTCTCCCTTATCTTTGTAATTATCTCTTGACATAAATTATTTTCATCTTACCAAACATGTCGGAATGACACAAAATCGGTCCTGTTTGAAAGCCTATTGAGTTTTCATTCAAGTGAGCCCTAGATCATGGGATTGTGACTTGGAGTTCCGAACAATTAATGGAAAGCTTGTATGGTTGTGACCTGATTTACAGATACTTTAATAATGTATATTTGATTAAAATAGAGGGTTAAGATTGGACTTGGATTAACGTAGGGTTCCTTTTGTTTTGTTTTTTTTTTTTTTTTTTTTTGGAGAAGTTACGTATTATATTAATAAGAGAAAGAAAACAGTAGAAACGAGGCTGCACCACTGAGGGAGCTAAACAGCCTCCTACACACCTAGAAACAGCAAATTATAGTCCTTTAGTTTGTCGACATTGACGGCCCACTCAACAACTAACATTCTAGCTCTAGCAGCTACATATTCCACCGATTTAGAGATTCCTTTGAAACATCTGCTATTTCTTTCTTCCCAAACTGCCCAACAGACGGCGAGAAGGGACATTCTCCATAGTTTCGTCCTTCTCTTGCCCACCGAGATACCATGCCAAGCCTTTAATAATCTACCTGTCGAATTTGGGGGCAGACCAAGCTATATTGAAACGAGACAGAAAATCTGTCCAGATATGGCTGATAAAGGAACAATGAATAAATAGATGATTCACTGATTCCTCCATTGACATGCTGCACAAACATACATTAGGAATAACCATGCCTCTTTTCTTCAAGTTATCTACCGTGAGCACCCTGCCCTTGCCCACAAGCCAAGCAAATCCCACAATCTTTGGAGGGGCTCCTTTTGTTGTTGGAAGAATATATATAAATGCAAAAGATTCTTTTAGTTGAATGAAAAATTAGAGTTTTATGCATTGTGGAGATTCTGCTGCTTTTGGGAATGACTCCTAATAACCTATTTGGTTATGCTCAATTTAAGTGGGGTGTGGTTCTATGCTTATACAATTTGTGTTGCGAATCATTATTGGATTGTCTGATGCTTTCCAACTTTGTACGTAAAATAGAGGGTTAAGATTGGACTTAATGAATAATTGGATTAAATTAGGGTTCCTTTTGTTGTTGGAAGAGTAAATATAAATGCGAAAGATTCCTTTAGTTGAATGAAAAATTGGAGTTTAATGCATTGTGGAGATTCTGCTGCTTTTGGGAATGACTCCTAAGAACCTATTTGGTGATGGTCAATTTAAGTGGGGTGTAGTGCTATGCTTCTACAAGTGCTGCGAATCATTATTGGATTGTTCAATGCTTTCCAACTTGTACGTAAAGATCTAAATTTGTAATTAGTCGTTTATTTTTGAAATTATAGCATTAAACTGTTCTTAAAGTTATGACAAATGTTTGACGCCGGCTGTCAACCTGACTTAACCCTCCTTTGTCAGGCTTGGGACCGGCAATGAGTGCACGAAACTCCGATAAGTCTAATTGAAGTTATGCCTGTGATAGAATGGAATGGCAGAACAGGATTCATGTAGCTGACCCCAGTTAATTGGGAAAAGGCTTAAATGATGATGATGATTTGTTCTTGAAGGATTGGGATTGGGATTGCGGCTGACTGGGACCATCCAACAGCCATCGTCCTACATCAAGTGACTTCATATGGAGATGCGTCTCTTGCTAGTTGATTTGGTCCTCTCTGCAATGAACTGTTATCCAAACATTGTCTAATGGTTACTTTTGGAGGACATTGTACAAGTGACTTTATTTATTTATCTATTAATTTTTTGAAAGATCGTACAAGAGGCTTTATGTTGGCTTCCCATATATAGAGGATGTATTGTCAAAAGACCTTTGGGGAGTCAATTCATACACAAGAAGCCTGTGATCAGGCATGTAGCCAAGGTGGTATAGATGATCAGGTTATGCCTAGGAAGTCTTGTGCATTTTCAGTGTTAGATTTTTTCCTGTCATGGTTTTTGCTGATGGGAACATGAGTCCAGTTAGTCAGTTTTGAATGCTCAAGCCTTTCTCTTGTATGATAGACAGCATATGTTCTCCTAAATCCTAATGGCTTAGGTTGCGTTTTGATGTTATTTATTATATTTGCATTCAGTTCAAAGGGTGTCAGCTGGAATTTACTGCCAGCCGGATTACACTCACTTGAGAAAAAGCACTGGTTTTACAAACATTCGCATTAAGATGGCTTTGACATGGAGTTTCCAGACTTTCCCAAACAAAATGCTATTTTATAACCAAAGCAGTCACCGTGCAAATATCACCAAATGCCATTTAGTGTGACATCCAAAATAGGTGTTAGATTTGACTGGATATTGATGTATTTAGATGGCTTTGGCATTTTATCATGGTTGCATTTCTATTATTATAACATGGTTGTTTTTCTATTATTATCCAAGAACAATTGCATAGATCATAATGCAGTAATGTGATGGGATTCTAATCTGCCTTTTGCTACAGGATGGAAGAGAGGATGTCATCCAAGCCTGGTACATGGATGACAGTGATGAAGATCAGAGACTTCCCCATCATTGCAATCCCAAGGAGTTTGTTTCCTTCGACAAACTTGCAGGCACACATCTTTACAAAATAATTCTTTTCATCCCCATTCGTATTACAATCTGACTTTCTGAGAGCAATCATGTTTGTATGCAGAGCTGGGCGTGCTCAGTTGGAGTTTAAATGCTGATAACTACGAAACTGATGAGGAGTTGAAGAAAATCCGTGTAGACAGGGGCTACACCTATATGGTATGCGGTTTTCCCCTTTTTTCTTCTTTCCTTCCCTATTTCTAGAAGTGAGAAACTTCCCTAGCTTGCTAACTATTTCCTGTTCACATGTCGTCGATCGTTCCTTGTGCCTTACAACATGGCTGTCCAAACCATTCATCTTGTGTGCTTCACTATGGATGGGCCATTTGGACTCCAATAATTAAAGCCCCTCACCATCCTCACACAGGTGTTGTAATGCAGACCATTGTTTGTAAACATCCCATGTATGGATAGTGACGATCGTATTTCAATGGGATTTTGCCATGTGGCCCATCCACTGTGAGATAGCAGTGCAACTTGGGTTGGCTTAACCCAACCGCAACAGGCTCAGTCCGTAATTTTAGTCAGGTCGGGACAGTCCACCCAACAGCTGCACGCGTGGCATGAGTTGACTCAAATAAAACCAACTACATTGTGGGGCCTGCTACAGCTTTAATCATGTACCAGATTGGTTGGACAGTCCTATCCTTTGATTTGTGGGGAGCTTGTTTGTTGAAACAAGGCCATCGGATGATTTGATTTGAATCACTTATGCTCATTGGGTCCAATCCTTGAATGCATGTTTATCATGTATGATAGTATCAAAAGATTTATAAAGAACTGGTTGTGAGAAAATAATCACCTGCACAACCCCACAATCTGTTCAAATCACGTGTTATTCGTTTTCATCAGATGTTGTTACCACCCAATGGATGGGTTGGATATATGAAAATAACTTAACTTTTTGGTATGCTATCATCTAGAAACATATCATGCCACTTTACATGATACACTTACGCTACACATGGGAACAACAATACTCAAGCTTAAACTCCAAATCTAAGCACCGATGTCAATACTACTATTGTTATTAATGTATCTGTAAGTATCATCTAACTATAAAAGATTGTATAAAACAATTATAAAGTGCTGATGGGGGAAAGCCGTATCATGCAACATTTAACTACTGTTATAAGGGGTTCGGGTGTGTTGCTACTTAAGGAATTAGCACACTCAAACGATGGTTAGAGAATGTCCTATATATCCATGCATAAACAATTGTTCCAAATAACAACTCCTAAACTGTGCGTAAATAGGTGCAAGTAATGTTGCTAACTGGAAATTCAATTAAGAATTCTATTGGTAAACAATTTCTAGGATGAGTATTGTCGATGAGTTTACCGTTAATTTTTATTGGAAGTGAAGGGTTTAGAGTTTTTATAATGTTGTGCAATCTAAGCTCAAATTTATATCATGCACCACTATACCTAAGGACTAAATGGAACTATACTGAGTGAAAGAAGAAAGTTGAAAGAGAAATCGGGGCCCTCAGCACACGTATGCGTCACCAATGAGCTCTGGACTTCTACTCAAACTTTGATAGGTCTTATTGCCATCATATCGATACGGATTGGAATTTACAAAAGAATATTATAAATTTTCGTGTGATACTAACGTTGTATGGTGATGAGTTCATTGACTATAATATTGACTTGTCTTTGTTGGCATGGAGTATAGAAAAATTGTGTATAATAACCAAAGATAATGTGAGTTTGAATGATCTTGTGATTTAGATTTTAAAGAGAAAGTTCAATAAAAAGAATGAAATGCTAAATGCTAATAGAAGCTGAATTCTTTCACGTGTTGTTGTGCACATATCTTGTAAAAGATATGGAAGTGGTCATGACCGTCATACTTTGTATCCGAAACAATGTGAGAAATTCAGAAAGTATACTGAGGTGGTTGTGCTTGAATGGTTATACATACTGGAACTCTACATGCTTTATGTTATATTCGCTTTACAGCTTCAAGAGGCATTTGAATTGTTATAAGAACATGATTTGAATTATCAAAAAGAAGTGAAGGATTGGTTCCTTATTGAGGTAGATTGGCTAGGCACCAATACGAATTTTCACAAAAACTAGCTAGGATTTTGTGCAAATTTTTTTTTGAGAATTTTATCCTGATTACAACACAAATTTTACCCCTATGGGATATGTAAATTGTGTGCAAATTTTTACCCTGATTGTAACAGAAATTTTTTACTCCATATGGTATTTTATGCAAATTGTGTCCGATTTTTTTAGCCTGATAATAATACAGAATTTGCACAAAATCCCTCAATTTGCACACAATTTACTCAAAATCCCATAGCAAGTAAAATTTGTGTTGTTATTAGGTTAAAAATTGTCTAAAATTTTTCGTGAAAGCTTAGCTAGATTCCAATCTAGCTCCATAGTGGATCCATCCCTAACTTGAAACTCTAAAGTAGACTCTATACAAAGTTCCATCGTGTACAAACATCTAAGAACAATGACCTCTTGCTCATGATCAACTCTCCCTTCATACTTCCCGAATTTTTATTGTCATGACGGAAAACTCATATCTTGGTGAACTTCTTGCATATCTTACGTTGTTACGAATATGAAGTATTAAGTCTTGACCTCTTTTATTCTCTCTTTAACAACGAGGTTTAAGATGCGTGCACATTATTGCATGTGAAAGAGTTCAACTATTAGTATCAACCCATTCTTGTTATAAAACTCTCTTCAAAGTTTGAATTAGAGCTGGGACTCAAATTATTCATGGTTATTGTGCATAATTCTTCTATACATCATGTCAACAAGTATAACTTAATATTACACTCAACAACCTCACCACTATATGGTATTAGTTATCATAGGGAAATTTATAATTTTCTTTTGTAACTTCCAATTCATATCAATATAACGCGCGATAAGGCACATGTTCTATTTATTTTTATTTTATTTTATAGAAGTTTAGCGGTTGGTAGGCATCCTCATTATGCTTAGGGCTATACTTTCTTTTTCAACTTCTCTCTCACTTAAATACAACTCCATGTTATCCTTAGCTACAATGGTATGTGAATAAGTTTGAGCTTGTGTCATCACCCGCATGAAAGTACTAGGTGCGTTAGTCAAGCCGAAGGGCATGACCAACCACTCATACAGCCCATCTTTCGTCTTAAACGCCGTCTTCCACTCATCTCCTGGGCGTATACGGATTTGGTGATATCCACTCTTGAGGTCTATCTTAGAGAATATAGTGGACCTGGCCATCATGTCAAGCATATCATCAAGTCTAGGTATAGGGAACCTATACTTGACAGTAATTTTGTTTATGGCACGACTGTCCACACACATGCGCCACGTGCCATCTTTCTTTGGCGTCAACAATGCAGGCACGGCACACGGGCTCATACTCTCTTGGATGAAACCCTTTTGCAGAAGCTCATTAACTTGCTTCTTCAACTCTGCATGCTCTGCAGGGTTCATCCTGTAGTGAGGAAGGTTCGGTAGAGTAGACCCTGGGACAAGATCAATGACATGCTGTATGTCCCTCATAGGTGGCAACTCATTCGGTAAGTCTTCAGGAAATACATCACTGTATTCCTTCAGGACCGAAGTCACCTCACGGGGCAACTCTGATGGAACCTCAGGTGTAATCTCTCTAGCCACAAGGGCATACACCATAGAATCCTCCTTAGCCTCTTTTTCAAACTCTCTTGCGCTGATTATATGTAGAGACTTAGGTTTGAATTTCCCCATTCCTCTAGGCTCACTTGCCTTCTCATCCTTCTTCTTCCCTAGTGTATTCTCAGGTGGCATGGGATTAAGTTTGATCTTTTTACCGTTATACATAAAAGTACACGCATTCGAACGGCCAAAGATCGTGACATCATTATCGAATAGCCACGGTCTACCTAGGATAACATGTCCCACATCCATAGGTAAGACATCACACCACAGGGACTCTTTGTATGACCCAAACTCGATGGGGACTAGACATTGCTGGGTGACAGGTAGGGATGTCTTGTCAACCCAAGAAACTTTATACGGGTCTGGATGAGGTGTGGATTTCAGTTTTAAGCGATCTAAGGTGCTAGTGGAAATCACATTCTGACAACTTCCACTGTCCACTATCACCTTACAATTCTTTTCACCACACTTGGCAATAGTGTAGAAGATAGTGCTTCGACGCCAGTCAGCACTACTTCTAGACTGAGCTAGCACACGCCTGACTACTGCAAGCGTTGCTTCTCCATCCACTTCTTCTTCATCAGTAAGTCCTCCTTCAGGGTGATACTCTTCAACTTCATAATCACCCTGGTCATCTCCACCCTCGTGGGACTCGCCTATAACTAAGGCTCTCCCACGGCTCTTCGTAGGACACTGATTAGACATGTGGCCAAGATTGCCACACTCATAGCACCTCACTTGGTTCATGTTACTAGGACCGGCACCAAGAACCCCTTTACCCTTGTCCTCCCTAGGCCTAGGCGAAATGGTCGCCTGTGCCCTAGGTTGACTACCAATATTAGGTCTAGTTCCCTGGGAACTAGATCTAGCACTGGAGTCTCGGGACTCAAAACGACGAACGACAGGAGCCTTCAGATATTGCTCTAACTCCTGCACGACTTGATATGCTTCATCCAAGTCCGTTAAGGGCCGAGTCATAAGCTCGCGCTGAAGATCCGCACGAAGGCCCGTCTTGAAACGCGAGAGCGTTACTAGAGGGTCTTCTCGGATATCACATCGCATCACATATTCTTCAAATTTAGCGATGTAGTCAGCGGCAGACATTGACCCTTGGCGTAAGGATTGCCATTGGTCAAGGAGCTTCTGGCGGTATGAGAGAGGAAGGTACTTCTCCTTCAACTTCTCTTTCATCTCATACCAATGCATGATAGGGGCTCTACCAACTCTCTCTATCCTACGCTCGGTGTTGGTCCAGAAGAGCTTGGCTTGACCCACAAGTTTCATCTTAGCAAACCGCATTTGACGGTTTTCCGACATGCCATACCACTCAAAGTAGTGGTCCATGTCAGCAACCCAGTCAAGGAATGCCTTGGGATCCAAGCGCCCATCAAAACTCGGGGCCTCAACTCTCACACTCTTCATCGCACGCTCATCTGGATCATAACGGTCTTGATGATCACATGTGGCTCGTGCCTCTCGCACCACACCACGACCGTTACCACGATCTCTATCTTCATTACCACCACGTGTGGCAGCGCGTTCTTCAATGATTCCTCCCACTTGGGAGTACGCATCATCCCCTACAGCGGGATTTTCCTTTTGGGACGCCTCTAGTTGCTCGACCTTAGTCATGGTAGTGGTAATTTGGTTCTCAAGGCGGGCAAACTCGCGCTTCTGACCCGCTTCTAGGGCGGTTATCTTTTGTATCAATTGAGCAAGTTGCTCAGATAACTGCTCGTTATTCATGGTAGGTTGAAGTCCGAAACCTCTACCTCTTCTCGTGGGCATACAGTGAAGACTTGAACCAAACTCTACCCAACTAGACTACTAGGTGTTATGACTTTCAAGATGAATGTGATGAATGCAAAACTACTATGAACTGACACAATTAAGTTGACACAGGAAACAACTCAAATTTGGAAATTTTCTAAATTGGAAAGTTTCTAAATCTGGAAATCTGCAAATCTGCAAAGCGGGAAATCTGCAAATCTGCAAAGCGGGAAATCTGCAAATCTGGAAATCTCAAATCTGGAAATCTCAAATCTGGAAATCTCAAATCTGGAAATCTGCAAATCTGCAAAGCGGGAAATCTGCAAATCTGGAAATCTCAAATCTGGAAATCTGCAAAGCTGGAAATCTGCAAATCTGGAAATCTCAAATCTGGAAATCTCAAATCTGGAAATCTGGAAATCTGGAAATCTGCAAAGCTGGAAATCTGCAAAGCTGGAAATCTGCAAATCTGGAAATCTGCAAAGCTGGAAATCTGCAAATCTGGAAATCTCAAATCTGGAAATCTGGAAATCTCAAATCTGGAAATCTGCAAAGCTGGAAATCTGCAAATCTGCAAAGCGGGAAATCTGCAAATCTGGAAATCTCAAATCTGGAAATCTGCAAATCTGCAAAGCGGGAAATCTGCAAATCTGGAAATCTCAAATCTGGAAATCTGGAAATCTGGAAATCTGCAAATCTGGAAATCTGGAAATCTCAAATCTGGAAATCTCAAATCTGGAAATCTCAAATCTGGAAATCTCAAATCTGGAAATCTCAAATCTGGAAATCTCAAATCTGGAAATCTCAAATCTGGAAATCTGGAAATCTGGAAATCTGGAAATCTGGAAATCTGGAAATCTGGAAATCTGGAAATCTGGAAATCTGGAAATCTGCAAATCTGCAAAGCGGGAAATCTGCAAATCTGCAAAGCGGGAAATCTGCAAATCTGGAAATCTCAAATCTGGAAATCTGGAAATCTGCAAATCTGGAAATCTCAAATCTGGAAATCTGCAAATCTGCAAAGCTGGAAATCTGCAAATCTGGAAATCTGGAAATCTGGAAATCTCAAATCTGGAAATCTGCAAAGCTGGAAATCTGCAAATCTGGAAATCTGGAAATCTCAAATCTGGAAATCTGCAAAGCTGGAAATCTGCAAAGCTGGAAATCTGCAAATCTGGAAATCTGCAAATCTGGAAATCTGGAAATCTGCAAATCTGGAAATCTCAAATCTGGAAATCTGGAAATCTGCAAAGCTGGAAATCTGCAAAGCTGGAAATCTGCAAATCTGGAAATCTGGAAATCTGCAAATCTGGAAATCTGCAAAGCTGGAAATCTGCAAATCTGGAAATCTGCAAATCTGGAAATCTGGAAATCTGCAAATCTGGAAATCTGGAAATCTGGAAATCTCAAATCTGGAAATCTGGAAATCTGCAAATCTGGAAATCTGGAAATCTCAAATCTGGAAATCTGGAAATCTGGAAATCTCAAATCTGGAAATCTCAAATCTGGAAATCTCAAATCTGGAAATCTCAAATCTGGAAATCTCAAATCTGGAAATCTGCAAATCTGGAAATCTGCAAAGCTGGAAATCTGCAAATCTGGAAATCTCAAATCTGGAAATCTGCAAATCTGGAAATCTGCAAAGCTGGAAATCTGCAAAGCTGGAAATCTGCAAATCTGCAAAGCTGGAAATCTGCAAATCTGGAAATCTGGAAATCTGGAAATCTGCAAAGCTGGAAATCTGCAAATCTGGAAATCTGCAAATCTGCAAAGCTGGAAATCTGCAAATCTGGAAATCTGCAAAGCTGGAAATCTGCAAATCTGGAAATCTCAAATCTGGAAATCTGGAAATCTGGAAATCTCAAATCTGGAAATCTGCAAATCTGCAAAGCGGGAAATCTGCAAATCTGCAAAGCGGGAAATCTGCAAATCTGGAAATCTGCAAATCTGGAAATCTGCAAATCTGGAAATCTGGAAATCTGCAAATCTGCAAAGCGGGAAATCTGCAAATCTGCAAAGCGGGAAATCTGCAAATCTGGAAATCTGCAAATCTGGAAACCCTAATTTGATAACTCGATCTAGACAAAAACCATGCAAACCTATTCTCTGATACCAAATTTGACGCAGGACAGCCCTAATTATGATGCATGCTCATGAACATAATTAAACAGCGAAAATAAAAGGAATAAATGATCTAAAATTCTAGCAGTAATCATCATAACTAAGAAAATCATAAAGGAAACATGCAATGACGCGGGCCATCATCACAACCATGGAGTATGGAATTCAATTATTACTTAGGTTGGATCCGGCGAGGGATGAGACCTCCCGATCTTGCATGGTCACACCCAATCGATCAATGAAGATCACTAGTCCGAAGAACCAAGAAGTTTCTCGGATTAGGGATTTGAGAATTTGAGGGTTTAGGGTTTAGATCGATTCTCAAAGTTTTGATCGAAGAAGGATTAGCCAAAACTAGAAAAGAGAAAGAAGGAAATAATTACCTTGAGGAAGTTGGAGGGGCACAAGAAGAAATTAGAAGAAGAAGATCAAGGGATGAGAAGAAGTACCATTAGAGAGAAGAGAAGAAGAGGGCAACCAAAGGGTTTGCTTTTCATTCATCAATAGTTCCAATTCGGATTTAGGGCTTTAGCCCACTTAAATAAGCAAATAAAGATATAAAATTACTAAAAGACCCCTAACTTAAGCAAAAACACGCAAATAGACCCCTAACTTAAGAAAAAACGCGCAAATAACATAAGTGCGGGAAAGTTCGGGTGCTCGGTCTTCTTTCTCCAATCTTCCTTCACATGTGTCTTCCCTGAGTGGGGTCTTCTATATGTCCAATCACATGTGAAAGGTCTTCAGCTCCTCAATAGTCGCCTATCCACAAGGACGACACTTGTGATTGGCGCTTTCTTCGTTGGTACACCTTGAATGCGCTTGTGTCCGCATCAATTCCCCTCGGGTGAGAAAAACTCGACTCCGACGAGTTGAAACTTTTGTAGCGCTCTAGCAGATCTGGATCAATACCCTGCAATGCGTCGCCCGACAGCCACGTAGATTCAGACGACGGTTTGTTCTTCCACTTGACAAGATACCTTTGGAAACCTCCATCTCTCGTGGATACTATCTCGTCATCCAAGATTTCCTCAATTTCTTCTTTATGGGTAATAGGTGGAGGAGGGGGTGGAAGGGGTTGGGTAGCAAACTCAGAAAAAGGCCATGAAAGGGACGATGTATCAATAATGGGAGTATGGGCACGGACTAGATCTTCCACATTAAAAGTTGGATTAATGCCCATTTCAGGTGGAAGGTCAATCCGATACGCGTTGGACCCAACCTTTTGTAATATCTTAAATGGTCCAGCACTACGCGCTTGTAATTTTTTAGCAGATCCTTGAGAGAATCGCTCTGGCCTTATTCGCACCATTACAGTCTCCTTCTTGAAATTCTTGCACTCTACGATGAGAATCAGCTGAAACTTTATAATCATCATTGCTCTTATTTAACCGCTGTCTAATATGTGTATGCAAATCATGAATATGGCGTGCAAATGCATCGGCTGACTCAGAAGATCTTTGGGTAACAGACATAGGTAAGAGATCTATGGGCATTCTAGGTTTATAACCACTTACAATCTCAAAAGGACTCAACCCTGTAGATCTATTAACTGACCCATTATAAGCAAGTTCAGCAGTTGGTAAAATTAGGTCCCAAGTCTTAACATGTTCACCCACTAGACAACGTAGAAGATTTCCAAGGCTACGGTTTACCACTTCAGTTTGACCATCTGTTTGTGGGTGGTAAGCAGTAGAAAATTGCAAACGAGTTCCCATAATGTGCCACAGTGTCTTCCAAAAATAGCTAGTAAATCGAACATCACGATCAGACACTATGGTTTTAGGTAACCCATGGAGACGCACCACACCATCAAAAAAGAGACGAGCAACATGAGACGCATCCGACGTCTTCGAACATGGGAGAAAATGCGCCATTTTAGAAAAACGGTCCACAACGACAAAAACGGAATCGTGCTTTTTAATAGTCTTGGGAAGCCCAAGCACGAAGTCCATACTAATGTCCTGCCACGGAGCATGTGGCACTGGCAATGGCGTGTACAGCCCGGTATTTTGCTTTCTTTGCTTTGCCAGCTGACATGTTCGACACTGCCCTAAAACTTTGGCTACATCTCGCTTGAGACTTGGCCAATAGAAACGATCTTCCACGAGGGCAATGGTCTTATCACGACCAAAATGGCCAGCTATCCCTCCTGAATGAAGCTCCCAGATGAGGAATTCACGAAGGGACATACGGGGAATACAAAGTCTGTCTCCCTTGAAAAGGAAGCCATCTTTAAGAACATATTCACCCATAATATGCTGGTCACTAGAGAGCGACGCGTAAGTACCCCCAAAATCAGAACATGTGGGGTATTCATCTTTCAGTTGCTCAAATCCGACTACCTCTACACTCAAGGAGTTGAGCAACGCCACTCTCCTACTAAGGGCATCTGCTGGTTTGTTTTCAACCCCGGCCTTGTGTTTCAAAACAAACGAATATTCCTGAAGAAACGCTACCCACTTGGCATGCCTTGGGTTGAGTTTCTTCTGAGAATGCAAATATCTCAACGCCTCATGATCAGAAAACAAAACGAATTCTTGCGGTAGGAGATAGTGTCGCCAATGTCTCAGGGATTGCACTACCGCATAAAATTCTTTGTCGTAAGTGGAGTATTTTTGTTTTGCCTCATTCAGTTTCTCACTGAAATAGGCCACTGGGTGTCCTTCTTGACTCAACACTCCACCTATACCGACACCAGACGCATCACACGCTACTTCAAAGACTTTAGAAAAGTCAGGTAGACGCATGACAGGAGCTTCTACCATCTTGCCCTTAATTTCCTTAAAAGCCTTGACTGCGGCTTTAGACCACACGAACTCTCCCTTTTTCATGCACTCGGTAATGGGAGCCATGATCGTGCTAAAACCCCTAATGAACCGACGATAAAAAGTTGCTAGGCCGTGAAAGCTTCGCACCTCATGAATGTTCCTTGGTTCCGGCCACTCAACTATGGCCCTGACTTTTTCAGGGTCTGCGCGCATCCCTTCAGATGACACTATAAATCCTAAGAACACAACTTGGCTAGACATGAATGCACATTTCTTAAGATTAGCGTACAACTTTTCCTTCCTAAGGACACTACAGACCTTCTTTAAATGTTCAAGGTGTGATTCCTTAGTGGTACTATAAATAAGAATATCGTCAAAGTACACCACTAGGAATTTTTCCATGAACGGCCTCAAAGCTTGTGTCATCACCCGCATGAAAGTACTAGGTGCGTTAGTCAAGCCGAAGGGCATGACCAACCACTCATACAGCCCATCTTTCGTCTTAAACGCCGTCTTCCACTCATCTCCTGGGCGTATACGGATTTGGTGATATCCACTCTTGAGGTCTATCTTAGAGAATATAGTGGACCTGGCCATCATGTCAAGCATATCATCAAGTCTAGGTATAGGGAACCTATACTTGACAGTAATTTTGTTTATGGCACGACTGTCCACACACATGCGCCACGTGCCATCTTTCTTTGGCGTCAACAATGCAGGCACGGCACACGGGCTCATACTCTCTTGGATGAAACCCTTTTGCAGAAGCTCATTAACTTGCTTCTTCAACTCTGCATGCTCTGCAGGGTTCATCCTGTAGTGAGGAAGGTTCGGTAGAGTAGACCCTGGGACAAGATCAATGACATGCTGTATGTCCCTCATAGGTGGCAACTCATTCGGTAAGTCTTCAGGAAATACATCACTGTATTCCTTCAGGACCGAAGTCACCTCACGGGGCAACTCTGATGGAACCTCAGGTGTAATCTCTCTAGCCACAAGGGCATACACCATAGAATCCTCCTTAGCCTCTTTTTCAAACTCTCTTGCGCTGATTATATGTAGAGACTTAGGTTTGAATTTCCCCATTCCTCTAGGCTCACTTGCCTTCTCATCCTTCTTCTTCCCTAGTGTATTCTCAGGTGGCATGGGATTAAGTTTGATCTTTTTACCGTTATACATAAAAGTACACGCATTCGAACGGCCAAAGATCGTGACATCATTATCGAATAGCCACGGTCTACCTAGGATAACATGTCCCACATCCATAGGTAAGACATCACACCACAGGGACTCTTTGTATGACCCAAACTCGATGGGGACTAGACATTGCTGGGTGACAGGTAGGGATGTCTTGTCAACCCAAGAAACTTTATACGGGTCTGGATGAGGTGTGGATTTCAGTTTTAAGCGATCTAAGGTGCTAGTGGAAATCACATTCTGACAACTTCCACTGTCCACTATCACCTTACAATTCTTTTCACCACACTTGGCAATAGTGTAGAAGATAGTGCTTCGACGCCAGTCAGCACTACTTCTAGACTGAGCTAGCACACGCCTGACTACTGCAAGCGTTGCTTCTCCATCCACTTCTTCTTCATCAGTAAGTCCTCCTTCAGGGTGATACTCTTCAACTTCATAATCACCCTGGTCATCTCCACCCTCGTGGGACTCGCCTATAACTAAGGCTCTCCCACGGCTCTTCGTAGGACACTGATTAGACATGTGGCCAAGATTGCCACACTCATAGCACCTCACTTGGTTCATGTTACTAGGACCGGCACCAAGAACCCCTTTACCCTTGTCCTCCCTAGGCCTAGGCGAAATGGTCGCCTGTGCCCTAGGTTGACTACCAATATTAGGTCTAGTTCCCTGGGAACTAGATCTAGCACTGGAGTCTCGGGACTCAAAACGACGAACGACAGGAGCCTTCAGATATTGCTCTAACTCCTGCACGACTTGATATGCTTCATCCAAGTCCGTTAAGGGCCGAGTCATAAGCTCGCGCTGAAGATCCGCACGAAGGCCCGTCTTGAAACGCGAGAGCGTTACTAGAGGGTCTTCTCGGATATCACATCGCATCACATATTCTTCAAATTTAGCGATGTAGTCAGCGGCAGACATTGACCCTTGGCGTAAGGATTGCCATTGGTCAAGGAGCTTCTGGCGGTATGAGAGAGGAAGGTACTTCTCCTTCAACTTCTCTTTCATCTCATACCAATGCATGATAGGGGCTCTACCAACTCTCTCTATCCTACGCTCGGTGTTGGTCCAGAAGAGCTTGGCTTGACCCACAAGTTTCATCTTAGCAAACCGCATTTGACGGTTTTCCGACATGCCATACCACTCAAAGTAGTGGTCCATGTCAGCAACCCAGTCAAGGAATGCCTTGGGATCCAAGCGCCCATCAAAACTCGGGGCCTCAACTCTCACACTCTTCATCGCACGCTCATCTGGATCATAACGGTCTTGATGATCACATGTGGCTCGTGCCTCTCGCACCACACCACGACCGTTACCACGATCTCTATCTTCATTACCACCACGTGTGGCAGCGCGTTCTTCAATGATTCCTCCCACTTGGGAGTACGCATCATCCCCTACAGCGGGATTTTCCTTTTGGGACGCCTCTAGTTGCTCGACCTTAGTCATGGTAGTGGTAATTTGGTTCTCAAGGCGGGCAAACTCGCGCTTCTGACCCGCTTCTAGGGCGGTTATCTTTTGTATCAATTGAGCAAGTTGCTCAGATAACTGCTCGTTATTCATGGTAGGTTGAAGTCCGAAACCTCTACCTCTTCTCGTGGGCATACAGTGAAGACTTGAACCAAACTCTACCCAACTAGACTACTAGGTGTTATGACTTTCAAGATGAATGTGATGAATGCAAAACTACTATGAACTGACACAATTAAGTTGACACAGGAAACAACTCAAATTTGGAAATTTTCTAAATTGGAAAGTTTCTAAATCTGGAACTTTCTAAATCTGGAAACTTTCTAAATCTGGAAATTTTCTAAATTGGAAAGTTTCTAAATCTGGAACTTTCTAAATCTGGAAATTTTCTAAATTGGAAAGTTTCTAAATCTGGAAATTTTCTAAATTGGAAAGTTTCTAAATCTGGAAATTTTCTAAATTGGAAAGTTTCTAAATCTGGAACTTTCTAAATCTGGAAATCTGGAAATCTGGAAATCTCAAATCTGGAAATCTGCAAATCTGGAAATCTGCAAATCTGGAAATCTGGAAATCTGGAAATCTGCAAAGCTGGAAATCTGCAAATCTGGAAATCTGCAAATCTGGAAATTTGCAAATCTGCAAATCTGGAAATCTGCAAATCTGGAAATCTGCAAATCTGGAAATCTCAAATCTGCAAATCTGCAAAGCTGGAAATCTGCAAAGCTGGAAATCTGCAAATCTGGAAATCTGCAAATCTGCAAAGCGGGAAATCTGCAAATCTGGAAACCCTAATTTGATAACTCGATCTAGACAAAAACCATGCAAACCTATTCTCTGATACCAAATTTGACGCAGGACAGCCCTAATTATGATGCATGCTCATGAACATAATTAAACAGCGAAAATAAAAGGAATAAATGATCTAAAATTCTAGCAGTAATCATCATAACTAAGAAAATCATAAAGGAAACATGCAATGACGCGGGCCATCATCACAACCATGGAGTATGGAATTCAATTATTACTTAGGTTGGATCCGGCGAGGGATGAGACCTCCCGATCTTGCATGGTCACACCCAATCGATCAATGAAGATCACTAGTCCGAAGAACCAAGAAGTTTCTCGGATTAGGGATTTGAGAATTTGAGGGTTTAGGGTTTAGATCGATTCTCAAAGTTTTGATCGAAGAAGGATTAGCCAAAACTAGAAAAGAGAAAGAAGGAAATAATTACCTTGAGGAAGTTGGAGGGGCACAAGAAGAAATTAGAAGAAGAAGATCAAGGGATGAGAAGAAGTACCATTAGAGAGAAGAGAAGAAGAGGGCAACCAAAGGGTTTGCTTTTCATTCATCAATAGTTCCAATTCGGATTTAGGGCTTTAGCCCACTTAAATAAGCAAATAAAGACATAGAATTACTAAAATACCCCTAGAATAAGCAAATAAAGATATAAAATTACTAAAAGACCCCTAACTTAAGCAAAAACACGCAAATAGACCCCTAACTTAAGAAAAAACGCGCAAATAACATAAGTGCGGGAAAGTTCGGGTGCTCGGTCTTCTTTCTCCAATCTTCCTTCACATGTGTCTTCCCTGAGTGGGGTCTTCTATATGTCCAATCACATGTGAAAGGTCTTCAGCTCCTCAATAGTCGCCTATCCACAAGGACGACACTTGTGATTGGCGCTTTCTTCGTTGGTACACCTTGAATGCGCTTGTGTCCGCATCATAGAACCCTTCATTTTCAACAAAATTGAAAGGCAAGTTGTCAACAATAATCATCCTAGAAAGTGCTTCCCAACACGAAATTTCAATTAGCAACACTATTTTTACCTACTTATGTGAAAGCTAGGGGGTGTTTTCTCAAATCTTTGTTGTTGTATGGGTATTTAGGACCCTTCTCTAAATGTTGTCTAAGTCTGCAATTTAGGACCCTTCTCTAAATGTTAGCAACACTAGAACCCTTCTCTAAATGTTGTCTAAGTCTGCTAGTTCCTTGAGCTGGCACACCCTAACTCCTTAAACAGTAGTTGCTTGTTGCACAATCTGGCTTTCCCCTGTTAGCTATTTTTTACTCCATAAAATAATCCCGCACAGCAGAAACTGTTTTAAACGGCCCTTTACATCTAAATGATACTTCAGATACATCAGTAGTAGCAGTAGTATTGACATTGCTACTCGAAACCAAAGTTTTGAGCTGGAGTATTCTTGTCCACCTTGTTTGACATGTAATGTGGCATCGTGTAAATTTCTAGATCATAGTTTACTAAAAAGTTTAAAGTTGTTTTGATACTTTAAGATCCAATACATCCTATGGTGGGATTATAATGAAATAGCACGTGATTTGAATTGTGGTGTTGTGCAATTGAGGTATTTTCTTATTTTTGGTTCTCTATATAAAATCTTTTGATACTTTGTCAAAGCATGATGCATGATGAATGTGCACCGAAGGATTGAACCCAATGAACGCAAGCGATGCAAATTAAACCGTTCAGATTGTTTAAACATAGAATGAACCAAACTCATGCCAACTTTAAATTCATGACAGCTATTGCACTATAAAAAAATGATAATATCCGATGGCCTTATTTCAGCATACAAGCTCCCTAGAAATAAGAGGCTAGGATTGTCCAACCAAGCTGATTTTTAGCCTATGACTTGGCAGCAGTGGGCCCCACAATATAGTCGGTTCCGACCAATCTGATTAATGGTCTATTACTTGGCAACAACAGGTCCCACAATATAGTCAGTTTGTCATGTGTACGGCTACTAGGTGGCTATCATATCAAGTGTCATATGCACCACAATATCAAGATCCCCCACACCAGATTGGTGTATGCACACATACCATGTGTATGGTAATTTCGCAGGCGAAAAAAAAATGCTAAGATTGGTTGAGACCCATGTATCAACAACTTTGGTGATTGACAATCAAACTCACCTGCATGTAGGGCTGTCAACGGGTAGGATCCTATAGGACCCATACCCGGGCTAACTAGGTCTAGGTCTATATCTAGAAGACCCATACCCAAATTCGATCGGTTTCAGGTACCCATTGGGTATTTAAATGGTTGGGCCCACCCGATGGATGGAATAGATCTCACTCACATATGTCACTTTGAGACACATGGTGTGTATGCAGATTCTCTTAGATGTGTGTGGTTTAGGAAGCCTCATTTATTTTGCTAGAATAATCAATGTATATTAAATATATACAATTTTTCTATTAAAACTAACTAGACCCGGTCCGACCCAACTTTAACTGGGTCCATCACATGGACTCGACCCAAACCCGACTAGACCTGATTTTTAACTGGGTTCAAAAGGTGATATACCAAACTTGACCCATAGAAAATAATGGAAAATAATGGACAACCAAGAAAAATACTGGATTCATGTGGTGGTCCACACGATAGTTGGATCACCTTATTTTTAAGTCATCCCAATATCATGGTGGCTATATCCTTTTGGACGGGTGGGATGCCATCGAAACATCTACATGGACCCCACAAGCAAGAGTTGTAGAGTATGCTTCTTCCACAAACATTGCAGATTGCAAAGGATCTGGGCCCACTAGCATTATTCATATGAACTTCTTCTTCTTCTTCTTCTTCTTTTTCTTTTTTTTTTTAAATTTTTATTTTTTTTCGCTAAAAGCGTAATGCATATGACCGACTCTTTAATCTTCATCCCATGTGGTTAATTTGGAGGGTTGCCTAATCATGAAAATTGGATGGCCCAAAAATCAGATCAATCCAACAATCGTTTGACCACAACATTAATTTAGATATTCTTTTTCTTGATTGTCCATAATTTTCTTTGGTGTCTCACCTGATGATTTTATTATAGGAATGTTTTTTTTTTTTTTTTTTTGGTTTTGGAAATCCCATCACATTAATCTTCATGCCATATGGGATATTTGAATATTCGGATTGTGAATGACACTTGATATGCAGGCACTTTTGTGAATTGACTAAATTGTGGGACACTATCGCTAAGCCACAATGCCAAAATCAAAATTTGTTCAAACAATCATAACCTCTGATTCATGGACAGTTAAGTACAACTTACAAGTGCGTGCGTGTGCGTGTGCAACTTTCTTGGTGGGGTGATGGGTACATCACGCGCACACGCATGCCTTCCCTACGCATGTACGCAAGGAGGAGGGCCCCACCATCGATCTGGATCGATGACGACGTCCAGGGAGGGCCTCGTAGTTAGAGGATTGCGTTTTGGTTCCTTGGAGTGGACCCAATCGTCATGTGAATCCAACCATGGGTTCTCATGATCGTGGCCCACTATTCCAAACAATCTGGTACTTTGAGTTTTGGTTATTATTGTTATTAGGAACATCATGGACGGTTTAAATTACTTTAATTAGTTGTTATTTGTGGTTACTTCGTCTCTAAGTAATAGGTTGCGCACATGGCGCTAGTTTTGGGGTATAAGATTTTATTATAAATAGGCACGCCTTGTAGTCTTTTTTCTCATTGATGATTGGAATAAAATTTCTGCGTTTTCTTGCTCCTCTTTGAGTTGTGAAAACCTAATTGGGTGCGAAATCCTCCCTTCTTCGAAGGGCTACTATCGTGGTACGAAGCCACACTCATCTTGATTCGCCCCCACCTTCTACCATTCATATTCCTCTTCTCCTACAGTCATTCCACCTGCAAATCCATCGTTATTTTGCAGCCGTTCCTTCTCTACAGCAGATTTCTGGAATCTGGCTGAAACTTCTATGGAGCACCACGCATGGACCGTACGTTGGATCGGGCCGAAACTTAGGGGGTTTGTAGCCCAACCCTAGCCGACCAGCCATAAAGAGGGAATTTTTGGGTTCGTGGGCCCCACGCACGTGCGAACAACCCTCAGCGCATGTGCATCAGGCGTGGCTTGCTGTCCACACGCGTGGACGAGCGGGCTTCAGGTTCACTCTCTCCTCTCTTTCACTCCTTTCTTACCTGATTTCCCTAACCCTAACCCTAGATTGTCTTAAACTCCCAATTTCTTTGTCCTATTTTCCAACCCCAGGGTTTCCTGAATTGAAACTTGTGAATCCCTTGGATTGGGGAAAATATTCCCGTGCATGTGTGGCTGAATCTACTCTCCTTTGAGCATTGTTTGGTCTATAACTTTAATTGATCCAGCCCTAGCATGTGTAGGCTTAGACCCGCATAGATTCCCCTTGTTGAGTGCTTGACTTTACGTGGGATGTGGAATTTTGTATGATTGTTTCTGAACTAATATGATCTAAAGCCTGGAATCTTGCGTAGCATGTTTAAATTTTCATGTCCTGCATCATGGGGCCACCCTTGTGGACTAGTTGGATTTTGTACACAAACCTGGTACGCGTGGAATTTGTGTGCACCAATTAGGTTCGGGGGTTTTGATACTCTGTATATTTGTGTGATATTTACGCTGGCCACCAGCAGCAGGACACATGGCATGCGTTGATTCAACCATCATGTGGACCCAGGCCTAGCTGTACACTTGGTGGGGTTTTGTTTTGATACCCTAGTTGCAACTTGACCCAGTCCGACCAACCAACCTAGCTAACCCAACCCAACATGAGATTGGCTAGGGTTGAGGATATATGGTGATTGGGTTGGGCTGGGCCACGGGTTGACCTAATTTGAGGTCAGGTTTTGGACTTGTAGTCACCCTCAACCTGACCCAACCAACCCAAGTTGCACCCCTACTGTGAGACCTACTAGATGAACATCCATGTGGTAAGGCACAAGAGGCAAGATTAACAAGGGCGCAATGCTAGCAAATCTCAAAGGATGGAGAAAGATGGATCATGATGGTGCTGTGTTATACTAAATCTTAAACAAGATGGAGCTGTCATTTTTGCAGGACATTATTGAGGTGTGCCCAGAAAAGTTACCAAATTATGAGGCCAAGATCAAAGACTTTTTTGAGGAGCATCTTCACACTGATGAAGAGATCCGTTATTGTTTAGATGGAAGTGGTAAATAGCATTTACTGTTGTGGTTGTGAATCTTACACCATCACTTGAGGGTGCCACTCAATTTACGTATTTGTTTTTTTTTTTTTTTTTTCTCGGTTTCTTATGATGGTGAAGGATATTTTGATGTGAGAGACGAAAATGAGCGTTGGATCCGTGTAGCATTGAAGAAAGGGGGCATGATTGTTTTACCTGCTGGGATTTATCACCGTTTTACACTGGATTCCGACAACTACATCAAGGTATCTTATTTTATTTTATTGTCTTTCCTCTCTTAATAGAAACATATGCTAGGCTTGAATTACCAGCATTTTACTTATTGCTAGAAGTTTGTACAGAAAGGAACTCACTTTCATTGATATCCAGATTTTCAACTGGTGGACCCCAAACTGACAGGAGCTGTTGCTAAATGGCCAAAACCAGCATTCAAGAAGGACGAATGCAAGTCTCCACCTGATGAAAAAAACTGTCCACTGATTGAATGGCTGGTTTTGTCCAGTGGAGAACAGTTTGGTCAATCAACTACACATGGTGGGTCCACCAGATGAACTATCTGGAACCACAAAATATGGATCGTGCATCTGGAATGCTTTATTTGAATGAAAACCCCAGTAACAAAGGCTGAGTTTTGAAAAATGCTGTCTTTTTTCTAAACCAGAGAAGCTATTTTAACTTGCACATTCGATGTGCATAGAACAGATGAAATTTTATTGAATAAACACAAACATGGATGATGTGCTTTTATCTTTGGCAACTGTCCTTACTTGGATAATTAGTGTTTAATGAGAGGCGGTCTGGATACTTGTAAGAACTGAAAGATGATGCTTTAGAAGGAATTCTATGATACATGGGCCACATCCTTGCATGGTGTGCAAAAGTTTTTCGATTTTGATTAGTGAGGCCCATGGTTCAATAATTCAGATGGGGCAATCTGTCGTGTCCATTCCAGATGAATATTCCTTAAAAATCTCCTCTCCTCCATTGGACAATCTTAATCTTCTGAATTCTGCACTGGTTAAGAAGAGAAACCTGACAATGATCTGCATTGAACTGAAAAAGTCCTAATGTTGGTAACTGTAATCCTTCGATCTGGGAGATTATCGCGGCGTGTCCCACCCATGGCATGGCTCAACATACCAATGATCTGGATTGCTGAACAATAGAGCCTGCTTCTTGGAACTGAAAGTGCATGTATACTTTGCAAAGATGTGGGAGACATCATAAAAGGTCTCGTGTCTTGTGTGCAAATAGACCAATGGTCCTAATGTTAGTCACTGGAATCTTTCGTTCTTGGGAATTACTGTGGCATGTTCCATCAATGGCATGACGTAACAAACCAGTGGTCTCGATTACCGAACAATGTGCCCCACTTCTCAGAACTGAAAACCCATGCATAATTCAGAAAGATGTGAATAGTTCAAAAAAGCTCAGCTGGACTTGATGTATAGCCGGAAGGGACAACTACTAGACTCGGCAGAAAAATCCTTTCTTCCCCATTTAAATTTGGTTAAAACTTGACTAGAGAATGATTAGACTAAAAATGCGAATGGAATTGGTAAATTCAACTGAGTCTCTACTCATCCCATCCTGCTAGACTATGTTTGTGTTTCCACCATCTAAGTGAAATGCCACCTTAGGAATTATGTACCTACACGATGCATTTTGTAGGCGATGCGGCTATTCGTGGGTGAACCAGTCTGGACTCCGTATAACCGTCCTCATGATCATCTTCCTGCAAGGTAATGTGCTTGTTCTTGCAAATTTGCATTTCTATGGCTGGGTCTGATTCCCCTCAGCCCTGTCTTCTCCTGTAATTTCTCAAAAAGGTTTGTGAATCTTCAGGAAGGAATATATTGAAGCTTTTGTGAAGAAGGAAGCCACTGGCCATGCTGTCGAAGCTCGTTGACAGGTGCTGTTGGTATATGCATTTCTGTTGTTGCTGCTTAGTCTACCAAAACTGTTGTGGCTTTTAATAACTTCTCCATATCGTCCTTATGTAGAAGCTATGTATGGGCTTTCTTATTTGGATGAGATGATTGCTTTTGAGGATCATGTTGTTAGTATCAACTAAACCACGTTGAATTCGTATCTTTATATGCTTGCTCAATTTTTCATATTGTTGTACTTGGTGTTGCTGCTAATTCAATCAAACAAGGCCACACGTGTAAGCGAGGGATTAGATTGATTGTTCATGTTAGGGTAAGATGCATGAGCGTGCCAGAGTCTACTCGACTCAAAAGGTTTTGATTGAATCGTTGGTGTACCCTGCGTCGAGATGGTTAGATTGGAGACTACACTGGGATCCAGTTATCCTTTCAACCACCAGTTTGTGATCTGTTCAGGCAATTTGTAAGAGGGTTGGGGTTAGCCCTTTCGAATGAGTTCATTTTTCCCTTATGACAACAAATGCAACTTTACGACCTTAAGAACTTTTTCTTTCACTAGTTGCTAAGTTTGTATGCCTCTTAAATGAATAAGAATGTAAAAATAAACAAAAGAAGGCTAAACAGTATGGACTATTGATATTCAAAATGTATGGTCCATTACAATCGATAAAATAATATTCAAGTAGAGAAATAATCGAAACAAAAACAAAGATAAATACCTGATTCGTCTATCGGAATAGATGATTGAGGCGGGTGGTCAGCACGATGTGTTACTAGATTGATATGATCAACCGAATCGGAACTCAACTGAACATGTTCTTATAACTTAAAGGTTGAGGATATTTATTCATACTCTTAAGGTACTATAGTGGGAGCTGCAATGCAGTAGTTATCTATATTAGAACTAGTATAAACTAAGGAAAGATAAATATAAAGTGAATAGATGTGTTTGGCGTGAGGTTTGGAGCTCTTCGTGGAGTGCTATTTATATAGGCTTCTGAGAGTTGATAGCCTTGCGTAGTCTTCAGCATTGTAAAGGATTTGGATGATCGGTTGTGAAAATCTCTTTGATTCTTTTACATTAGCGTAGCTTATTGCATACGGCCACTTGTACAAGAGAGAATCTTTCGCGTGCATTGGCTGAAGTCCTCACATCTATGGACTTCGATCATTGCGTCACTTGGCTTTGGCATCCGTAGAGAGTTGCTTTCGGTAAGGCTTTAGCATTTAATACTAGATAATATATTCTTTGATGAGATTCTGACATTTAATGCTGAGAGAGAAACTTGCTTTAGTGAGACTCTTGATTTTTGCAAAGAATACTTTTTAATAGAATTCTAATATTTAATGCTCTCTCTCGTGTGCATGTCTCAACTTACTCCTCTTAAAGTCATTTACACCGCACATGGCGGTGGCATAGCTGCCATGTGCGTCTTCTGTATCGTTTAATTTGGGCATGCTAGATCGGGCAAAATCAGGTGTAAACAATAATGGATGGCGCGAGTAAGATTTCGCCATTATTTAATACGTAGTGCCGATACGTTGCGGTATCTCATTGTCCCACGTGAGAGTGCCAAAAACGAGTATAAACACTTGATATCCTCTGATTTTGGTGACGAAGGCTTTTGATCAGATGGGCCTGATTTTGAATGGACCTTTGTCTGAAATTATTAGGCTTTGATTTTGAATGGACTGTTGTCTGAAACTATTAGGCTTTCAGTTTGGAGGAGTTTGGTTCCATGGTTTTTGTTATGATTGGTGAAGACTGTTGATCAATGGACCTGATTCTGAATTTACAAGCAGTATTGGTTAGGTTGGCCAACACCATGCCATGTGTAATTTTACATTGTTCCTTATGATGTTGGCTATAGGAGTTTCTTTATCAGGCTGATCTTTTGCTTGTATGGTTAAAATAAATGTTCCCACATGATAGACGGAGTGGATTTAGCCGGGCCTGGTAGCTTGACTCGCTTATGCACAAAGAGGGATGCCAGTTCATGTAACCCCTGTTACACTACACGGTGTTATGAATCCCTAGGAGTGACAGACACGGGACGCGGATTGCGTCCCCCCCCCCCCCCCCCCCTGGCGGACGGTAATCCGTCCGGGCAGGGATCTGTGGGGCTTACCGTGATGTACATGTTTTATCCACACCGTTCATCGTTTTTCTTAGATCATTTAAAGATACAAACCAAAAAACGAGGCAGGTACAGGCCTTAAGTGGACCACAAAGTGGGGATTGAATGTCCACCATTAAAAACTTTCTGGAAGCTGGAGAAGTTTTGGATCAAGCTGATATTTGTGTTTTCACTTCATCCACGTCTACATGACCTTATTAATAGGTTGCATGGTAGAAAAAACATCACGGTGGCCCTTAGAAATGTTTCAACGGTGGATGTCATCATCCCTGCAGCTTCCTTTGGTGTGGTCCATTGGAGTTGTGGACCTTCTTCATTTTTAGGATCACACCTTCAAATGATCTGAGAAAAGGGATGAGTGGATAAACCACTTACATCACGGTGGGCCTCACAGAGCCCTATCTTGACGGATTACCATTTGGGCGGGGGTAGGACGCAATCGCGTCGGAGGCACACATACCCAAGACTCCTATCCACACATGCCATTACTTAAAAAGCAAAAACATCTCGTTTTTCTTTTAAAAGGACTATTTTGAAATCATGTTTTGACACAGAAGATAGCCTTCCAAAATGAATAACTAGGCCAATTGTAATAGCGATCTCATCTTGGAGTTCAGTCTTTAATTAAGAGACTAACCCTATGGATCCTTTCAAGCTATCAATAGATATACAGTTGCTCTTTTGGAAAATCTAAGAGCATCTAGGTATTGTCTTCACTGAGACTCACTTTATTTACCTCTCAGTTTCCCTAAAAGACTCCATGACAAGCCCCTTGGTCAAGAGATTGGCAAAACATGTAGCCGAAGCGTATACTCTCTAGTCAAGACCATAAGCAAATTCCTTCCTGTGGTCCTTGTAATGCAGGGGCATTTTCACACCAAGCTCGAGTGGGGTAGTCTGCGGAATGCAATGCAGGGATATACTCAGGGTGGGTGGCTCATGTGAGATGGTACCCATGCGATGTGCGGCTCACAAGGGAGCTTCAGCTGGAGTCCTAACCCATGCGATGTGGGGACTGGGCTATGAGATAAAGGGATTGATTCGCCATGCTCTATCAGTTCGAGCTTTTAAAGCAAGTGGTTAATTGTCCTGCATCACCTTGTCAATGTGCCACAATCCCATGTGAGCAAACTAATGTGCTTCCATGTACATGGCTTACTACAATATCATTAGTGAACCAAAGATTAGAACCAAAGTAATTAAACAAGACCAATTTACATACACAAGGGATGTGACGGAATAACCACAATCCAATGTAGTGATATCCATGTAGTGTATACAAGCTAAAAGGAAATATCTGACTGGATTTCAAAGCACAAAAAATGAATACTTGTCTCCGAAGTCTCCTTAGAAAAGGACGTTATATCTCGAACAGTCCCCATTAGGCATATGCCCTAGATCAATCCCACCACTGCCCACAAGACTGAAGGCTAGCCTATCCAGTTTCTCATGTGGTGAAAAATTCACATTTTCATCCTATGAAATGTTGGCAACCCATTGTTTTATTTCTAAGTTTCCTCAGTTTTCTACAAAGTCATTAAATTTACGTATTTTAGTTTATTATAAATACTTTATATTTGAAAAATAATAGTAAAGATTACGCTTTCATCTTTGTAAAGCATATAATTTGTAATGTAGCTACATAAGGAAAGTGTAAATACTTTATATTTAAAAATAATAGCAAAGATTATGCTTTTGTCTTTGTAAAATATCTAATTTGTAATTATAGCTATATAAGGAAAGAGTTAAAGATATGCACTTGATCCCATTTGTGTATTGGATATGGAATCTTATAATGAGGATTACTAGGAAAGAGTATTGTGCTCTTTCAGAAGACAATACATGGATGGATATAGTTAGAGCCATAGAATGTGATAGAGGGGTTGGGTTTCATGATCATGGGATAGGTGATCTGGCATGCTTTAAACTCAAACATTCAATTTAGATGGCTTTTCTTCAATTGTAAGATGTAAGACTATGTAATGATCTAGTTATCCAATTTACCCGTTGGATATGAACATCGACGACGAAGATCACCAAGAAAGAGACCCTGCCTTGCCACAAGATAACAGATAGATGAATATGAGAGAATGTCTATAAATGGTGATGAAGGAATTAGGTCTTCACGATGACTAGGTAAGCAACATAGTATGCTTAAAACTCAAACATTCAATCTACATAACTTTTTTATTTGGTATTGCAAGTCCTGGAAAATAGTTTTCAAATAAGAAACAAAGGGCAAAAAGCAAGGAGCGAGGAGGTGCAAGAGGAAGAATTGTGTCATTATTTCTTGTGAAGAAAAAAAGAAGAAGAAGGTGAAATTTCATATCAAGATGATAGTGATGAAGATGGTGATTGTTGATGCAAAAATCCGGTCCACCATTTTTAGACCTTCGATTACTTGCACAGGAAGAAGACAAAGGAGACCCTGACTAGAGCAGGGGACCCTCCGATGCCAAACTTAGGCTAAGAATCTGGGTCTAGTAGTATCGAGGGGTTTTGGGTGAGAGATTCTGCGTACCTTCACCGTAGGCGGATCCCTCATTTATAGCCTTTTAGGGTGGTGGTGTATATGGTAATGCCTCTTGGATGGTGATTGCATATTACGGAAGATATCTTCCTTCGGATGTGTCGTGATTGACTTCCCAAGATCCTCGGTGAATATCTCGGAGCATAATCCTATCATATCTTAATATATTATAAGTGTATTTGAATTCCCAAGGTCGAGTCGGTATTTGAAGCCGAGTCGGTATTCGAGGCGACCTCCAAAGTTGGTAACCGAAGTCGACCTCCGAGGCCGATGTTATTTTTCGGCTCTCAAGCAATTCGTAGTCTTCGAGTCTATACATCTGGTCAATCCATTGTTACCCATAATAGTAGGTGTAACGTCTCGGAAAAATCCGTACAAAGACCCGAGTACCACCTCAGGCAAAAATCACTAAGAACCGAATTCTTTAGAAATTAGACGAAAATTAATTAAGTGCTAAACTGAATTAATCGGTAGATTAGCTTGAACCGCTTTCTATACAATCTGTAAGACTCAAAACTAGTAGAATCGCTAACGCTACATTACCTAAAAACGTAGGATCAATCTCAAAACCCAGTTGTTCTCGGGAGTACATTGAAACTCCGTATCGGACCTGGACCGCGCGTCGAAAGTCCGAATACTGCGAAACTATACGGTTATGACCGCATTACTGGGCTTGACAACCACCTCGGAAATCAAGTCCAAATAATATCCCGAAACGCACAACTTTATCCCGGAGCGAAGTGTGTCAGAAACGCGAATATCTTTAGAAAATGAACTTAGATTTAAGTGAATTGGGCTGTTCGCTTGCAGGCCAAATTTAAGGTTTCAAATCGTCAGAATCTGACCCAAATCACCCTCGGATCAGAGAAATTTCCCTACACAGGTCAGTGTACTTGTGGTCCTGATCGAGTAACGATGACCGTTGAATTGAAACTGGTCCTCCACGGTCGATCCGAAAATTCGATCAGACCGAAAACTTAACCTGACATATATCCATTGTCTGGGGACATTCTCTAGACAGTATGCAGAAAAAGGGCCTTCCAGATGAGCTCCGTTGGCCCGAAACAGTTGACTTTTGGCTATAACCTAAGTATACCATGGCCCTGGGGCCATTGAGTTCACTTCTGATCCTATATAAAGCCCTAAACTCACCCCTCTCTCATTCCATACGAATTTCCAACCCTAAGAGAGAGAAGAGAGAAAAGAGAAGGAGAAAGTAAGGAGAGAGAGTGAGTGAGAGATAGTTACCGGGATTCGATCCCATCGCTCCACGTGCTGAATCATCCTACCTACATCGCTATACCGCGATTTCGACTTCGTGCTTGGGTAAGAAATCCTAACCCTAATATTTTTAGGAATCCAAATAGAGTAAATGGTGAAATAGCTAACCTATTTCATGCTATAGGTTGCCGTTCTGTCGTAGACAAAGGCATAGCGTTCGAACTGAGTTCGATACGAGTTTACCGACGGAAGTGCAGACTATAAACGTTTAGGTTATGGTTTTCAAGGCTTTCAATATCAGTTAATGATTTATGACTGACTTGATTGCTATCACATGTGCTTAGATACGATGTTTTTCGTATATTACATACGTACATACACATATATATATATAATATATATATATATATTATATATATGAACTATGTTGATTTTAATGCTTTCCATGTGTTTTTGTTGAAATGTTTGAATGAATGTGGAATTATGATTTGTGTTTGCCATGATTATGGATTGAAAATATATGATTGTTGTACGTGTGATAACTCCCTTGTGAAAGGATTTGCTATAATGTACGTTATAATTAATTTATTACATGTATGTTGATATGTGTAGTTTAAGTGTTTGATGAAATGCCTGAATGAGAAAATGCTTGTTGAGGTGTATTTAATGAGGCTGTTGAGATAGGATTCTCATTCCCTTCTATGTCTTACTGTTTCCTTCATGTAACCTATATTACTACAATGTGATTTATGAATGAAATGCCTATGTATAATAACATGTGCACTATGTGTTTGTTGAAATGCTCAAATGAGATTTATACTTAGATTGGTTGTCACACGCTGTCTTTGACTATTACATGTGAATGCTATTGTTTGGAGTGTAATTGGGGCTACGATTTAGTCTAGGCAATCGGTAATGATTCCTCAATTAGTGGCTGAGGTCGTTACGCCACATATGACACGTTTGATGAATCCAAGTCGTACGTTGCTTGTCGACAGTGGTTAGGCCACGGGGAATGCTTATGCACTCCATGTCGATCAATTCAACGTACGCTCGTATCGGTCGAGCTTGTCAAGTAACCCGATTGGCCTAATATATGTTCACCATGTATGGACGCTACTACTTGAATCTAAGGTACCAACTTACTAGCAAAAAGCCCGTTTAACCTTGGTATCACAATCCGCTAAGACTCATGAGCCGGTCATGATGGTATGAGACACCGTGGTCGAGCTGTCGGCCTACTCTGGGGTGACGAGCCTCCCTTTAGTGTCTAGTGAGCAACCCAAACTCGTAATCCGAATACGGTGGTATGGGACACTTTATTCGAGTTATCGGCCTACGATCAGGTGACGAGCCTCGAGTATACACTAGGACTACGCTAAGGTGACGAGCCTTTCCGTAGTGACTTCGAGTATAAACTAGGCATGCGCTGAGGTGACGAGCCTCTCCCTAGCGACCTAGAACTGCTATCGTATGAGATTAACTAGGATTGACGACCTTAGATGGATCATTGTTTGGGTAAATGATATAAAGGGAGGTGCCTTAGCTTCCCAACCTGCTGTATGAATAAGACTAATTAAGAACTCGGCTAATCACTCACATGCACCGCATTGCAAGTGCTTTGGCGAGGAAGCGCACATTTACCGGGAGTGTTGCATGCGCGATTGTGAGATGATGACGCTGAAAGAGTGCAGGCAAGGGCATGCATCATTAATACATATCATCCTTACATTAACTAGAGTACTTAGGACGTAATTGTTGTATTGCTTTATCATTACTGTTTGACTGAATTGATAACATGTTAACCTTTGCCTTATAGCTCCACTGAGTTGATCACTTACTCCCACTCTGGGACGGTGTTTTAAAACACTAACCAGACTCTGTTGTAGTTTCAGATGGTGGCGAGACTTACGAGACGGAGCCTGCCTTCTATGATGATGAGGAGTTCTCCTATTTGCAACTCTCTGGCGGGTTTATGTAAACCTAGAGTTGCGTCACCGGGGTTACAGGGATATGGATTAGACGACATTACACTTTATCATTTTATATATTTTGGTACCAAACATGTAATTATTTAACCTGGTATCATGTTCATACTCTGGGGACTTACAATCACTTATACGTTCTATATACTTACCACAGTATTCCGCTTACATAATTTAACTGTCTCTGAAGTATGATATGCTGATTTAGTGTAATCCCATTCATGTTTAATGTGCTAATACAGACAACATTTAATCATCATTAACTATGTTGCATAAGTGATGCGTTAAAACTCAGGAGTTGGGCTCCTGCTCGACCTTCGATTTTCAAAACGTTACAAGTTGGTATCAGAGCATGATTTGGATTAAACTGGACCTGGTTTTCAGGACGTAACACGACGCACCCTGACGTACTTTGATCTAAGAGGGAGCGATAAAACTTAGAAACAGTCGTAGGATTCCCAGTGTTGCCGATAAGTGAAACTGACCATTAAAATTGGACCCGTGGGCATTTGCGATCATGCGAGATGGCCCCGATCCTTTTTCAAACCATCATTCGAAAGGTTTAGACCATAAGTCATCATATTCCACACTCAAACAACCCGAAACGTGTGAATATACGCGAGATGGATACCGAAAACGACTCAAACGGACTTGAGGGCCCAAACGGTGCAAATCGGGGGGAACCAAAGTGGACCCCGCGCATTTTCAGCAGGGGGATAGCGTCGCTCCTGGGGAGAGCCCTTGCCTCATTGTCCAGCGACCGGCGATGCCATCGCCGGATCGGCGAGGCCTCGGGATTGGTTCGTCCAGGCCTGTCGGGCCGCATCGAGCTGGCACATGTACACGGCTGTGGGCCCCACGAAAAAGTGTGGGACCCCTTATATTCTTCCCATTTGCTTCCTTTCCCTCTCTTACACACCTCCAAGCTTTCCAATCTCTCAAAAACTCCATTTTTCTCTCTTAAATCTCCCCTCCATTCTCATATATTTTTTTCTTCATTACATACACCCCTCCACCATCTTCATCAAAACTCATCTTCTATCTCCCTCATTTCCTCCCCTTTTAGTACACAAAACCATATTTGTGTCTTATACATCTCCAAATCCACCAACCCATTCCACCTCCCCAGTTTTCTTCACCTTCATGGCTCTTTTCGAGTTAGTGGCGGCCATATTCTTGCTCTCCACACTTCTTTCTCTCATGGGGAAGAAGAAGGCTTCCACGGATGAAGTCGGGCCTAGTTGCCCTACCCGTTCAAGGAGGCAGAAAGGCACCGCAACAAGTACAAGCGTCGATCGGGAGATGAAAACGAAGCGGAATCTCGATCCTCAGGCTCCCCTCGAAAGAGCTCTACTGGCGGATATGTCACATGGAAGGTTTCAAGGCTGTAGGGTTCTTTTTGAAGCACACGTGGACGAGAAGATCTTTGAGCTTTATTCGGCGATGGATTGCCAGTTGGACGCCGGATGGGGTCCATATTTGAGGGAAACTCACATGCGAACGAGAGCATTGTCCGAGCCTTCTATGCTCATATACAAGAGCCATCGTTGGAGCCTTTACAGTTCAAAATTCTCGTGGGAAGGCGAGAAGCCATAGTAGATGTTGGTTTGATAGCCCGAATCATGGGGATGCCGCGTGGAGAGGTTTATGCTAGTGAGAAGAGCCTTAGGAGTGCACGTGAAAAAGATTGCCGCACTCGATTTCTTTGTGGCCGACTGGTCCACTGGAATCCAAACAATTGCCTCCTGGCATCCAGAATGACTCCTGACTTCCGCCTGCTCCACCACATCTTCACCCACAATGTGTATCCGAGATGGAGCAATCGCAGCGAGTGCACACATCTGATGGTAGATTTTCTGTACCGAGTTGGGTAGGGAGACAACCTGTGCTTGCCTACGTATGTACTACTACAGATAGTTCAGACCGCATGCTCTGTTAGGACAACCCTTTCACCCTCACTCCCATTCGGCTAACTCATATGCAAGCTTGCTCGTGAATTCGGCTACAGACTTGGCACAGAAATTCCTGCGCCGATCCATTTCACAGCGACACTACTCTCAACAACATGAATATGGGGCCACGACAACGTCAAGCCCGACTCGATGAGAGTGAGGATGAGACGGGAAGTAAAGATGAAGATAGTGATGAAGAAGGCAAAGATGAGATAGAGGAAGGAAGAGGAAGGGCATGAAGAGGAAGAAGAGGAGGCCCAAGACACAGATGAGGGCTCTCCTCCTGCTACACATGAGCGCGATGGTGATTGGGCTACTTTGGAAGCCCACTTAGCTCAAATTGAGGAGGGGGTCAGTTGCCCTGCTATAGGAGGTCAGTGAGACCTGGGCCAAGCTTGAAGAGAATCAGACCTTCATGAAACAAAATTTAAGGTGTCTCGCACCTCGAAGGCTATCCTGTGCTGCATGCAGGACAAGGGTGCTCCTCCTCCATCACCAATTCGGACGACTAGTCACATGTGTAGTCATCTTTTAATTTGCTTGTTGTTAGTCTTCCTTTGTACTAGCCTTAGTAGACTTGTTTGGTTGTTGGTATGTTTAGTGTTTTAAGCTTTGGTAGATTAGCTCACATGCATCTTTTGTCATAATTCATGTAAAACTATATCTCGTGTATTGTGACAAATTTTGGTAAATAAAATGCATGAAGCTTCTTTTGAGTTGGAATGTGAATGATGTGTGGATGAGTGTATGTTCTTATGCTAAATCTCACACGGGTTGCCTCCTATGTTGTATTTAGGGAATGCCACCTAAGGCCACTCGGAGTACGGCACGTCTTACACTTGGCGAGTCATTTGACGGGGCACCTCCCCTAAGTAATAGCCATACGGACCCTAGCTTGGGCCCTGACAGTGACACGATGCCGAATTCACAGCCGGCCACTGACCCCACTAATGGGGCAACGCCTTCTGCACCACCGGTTCCTGAGCAGAACCGTGCATCTACCTCGACGCCTCCCGTATCACAGTCGGCTCCTCCTCCTGATAGGTTGGAGCAGATGATGCTCTTGATGCAGCAGCAGCAGTAACAACAGCAACAACAGTTTTTTGCCACCATTGTGGGGGCCATTGCCCAGAACATGCACACGGCCCCATTTGCACCACCTGTGTAGCTTGCTGGAAACGTGACAGCCAGCGGCTTATTCGAGTGATTCCAACGCTTCCGACCTCCTACTTTTGCGGGTACTCACAGTCTCGAGGAGGCCGAGTATTGGCTTGACCGCATCTCTAAGATGCTGAAGCCGCTGCACTGCACTGAGGCAGAGCAGGTTAAACTAGTCATATACATGTTCGAGAAGGAGGCCAACCTCTGGTGGGACAGCGTCCTTCGGACCATTGCTGTCGACTACGTATGGTTGTGGGAGGCCTTCGAGACACGCTTCCACGGGAAGTATTTCCCCTCACATACCGCTATGAGGAGTGAGAGTTCCTTCACCTCCGACAAGGAGGAATGACTATTGCTGAGTACGAGAACAGATTCACGAAGCTGACTAGGTACGCTTTGTTGATATTGGCTGATGAGTCGATGCTTATACGGCCATTTTCTGAGTGTCTACAACCCGAGATACGCTCGAAGATGTGTTGCGCTAGCATACCCAGCTATGCTGAGCTAGTGAATATATCTCTGCGGGCTGAGTAGGACGGGGACAAACTATCCCTTACGTGCGTGCCCATGGGTCAAATGCCTCGACCAAATATGCCGAGCAGACCGTTCCTCGGCAAGAGGCCACGTGCAAATTCGCCTCCTCAGCTTACGGCTCCACTGACAAAGCCGAGGTGACCTGACATGTGGTGCACTTACTGTAAGAGGTCGGGTTATGTTGACACATATTGCTTTACCAGGATGAGGGACAACAGTTTTTTGCCCCCTCAGAGGATCAGCTGTCAGATGTCACTAGCTGTCTTAGCTCGACCTTTACGTTCTGTACTACCCGCACAACCTTCGTACAGGCCACCTGCACCTCGATTTAGGCCGCCTCAACGACCTATGTACCGTACCGCAGCCAAATCGTCCTCAACAAGTTCGTGTGCACTCACTTGCAGCTGAGGCATCTGAGACAGCAGTTACAACACCACTGGCCTTTGAAGTCACAGCGCATATCCAAGGCACACTAGTCTTCTTATTGGTGGACACCACCGGTCCACTATCTCCATCATTTCATGCGCAACAGTCAAGCGGCTAGGGTTAGAAACTAGTCCTATGGTTGGATTGAGAATCTTTACCGCCACAGGGACCTTCTCCGATACTACCAAGATACGTAAGGGTTGTTCGATAGACTTAGGGAGCAGAACGGTACTCGTCGACCTGATTATTTCCCTGCTATGTCATTACAATGTGATCCTCGGTATGGATTGACTCACCGAGATGAGGGCAGAGATCGATTATGATACTAGGGTGGTGACAACCCATGGACCTGAGGGCGTGACCTTTACATTCTCAGTGCAAGTCAGTTGATACTACCGCATTAGTTGTTATACTACCCTGCTAGAGAATGTTAATGGTCCGACACTTGGGAAAACGCCAGTAGTTCAGGATTTCACAGATATGTTCAGGACAATACCTGAGTTACCTCCTCAGTGTGAGATTAATTTTACTATTGACCTAGTGCTTGGTGCGACACCTATACTCTATCCACGTATCGCATGCCCCCATGTGAGACGAAGTGTAACGTCTCGAAAAAATTCGTACAAAGACCCGAGTACCACCTCAGGCAGAAATCACTTAGGACCAAATCCTTTAGAAATTAGATGAAATTAACTAAGTGTTAAACTAGATTACCTGTGAAATTAGCACTAATCACTTTAAATACGAACTGCAAGACCCAAAACTTATAGAATCATTAACGCTACATTACCCTGAAATCTAGGATCAATCTCTAAACCCGGTTGCTCTCGGGAGCACCTTGAAACTCCGTATCGGACCTGGACCATACGTCGAAAGTCCGATGACCGTGAAACTATACGGATATGACTGCCTTACTGGGCTTGACAACCATCTCGGAAATCAAATTCAGATAGTATCCAAGAACGCACAACTTGAGGCCGGAGCGAAGTGTGTGAGAAACACGAATATCTTTAGAAAATTAACTCAAATTTAAGTGAATTAAGTCATTCGCTTGTAGGCCAAAATAAGGATTCAGACCTGTAGAATCTGACCCAATTACACCTTCGAATAGGGGTGTACACAAACCGGGCTAGCCCGGTTAGCTCGCTCGACCCGGCCCGAAAAAGCCCGACTCAGCCCGACCTGGAACTAAGTTCGAGTCAGGACGGGCCAATTTTGTAGGCCCGAAAGTGAGTTTAGGCCGAGTTCGGATACCTCCCAGTTCGGCCCGACTCGGTCCGAAATCCGACTCGCCCTGGCCCGACCCGGTCGGGTGTGTGTGTGTGTGTGTGTTGTGTGTGTGTTGTGTGTGTGTATATATATATATATATATATATATATATATATATACTCTATATATAATATATATATATTATATATATCATATATATATAACTTAACGTCCCTTTCCCCCGTCCCGACCCTTTCACTTTCTGAGATCGCCCCCCCACGGCCACGGTCCCCACCAAACCCTTCTCCTCTCTCCCTGCCCGACGGCCCGACCCCACCAAATCTCTCTAATCTCTCTCTCTCTCTCTCTCTCTCTCTCTCTCTCTCTCTCTCTCTCTCTCTCTCTCTCGTCCAACCAGCGGCCGGACGCTATCCAACCACAGTCCGACGCCCCCCTCGACACCCTCACTCTCTAATCTCTCTCTCTCGTCCGACCAGGCGACCACAGTCCGACACCCTACTCGACGCTCTCACGGTCTCACCTCTCTAATCTCACTCTCTCTCTCGTCCAACCAGCGGGCGGAAGCTGTCCGACCAAGGTATGATCTTTTTTTTCTCCTCTCTCTCTTAAATGGATACAAATTTTCCTATATTTTTTTTGAATGGGTTTTGTGCAATGTTTCAATTTAAATTAATTATGTATCGAATATACAATGTCTCAGTGCCTGTGTATCATCCATCACACTATACTGGAGTATGAAACTTTCATCTTCTTGGATTTTCACACACACTGGATATGAACCTTTAACACTAAACTGGCCCGAACTCAGGTTTGAAACTGGCCCGAACTCGAAGGTTCGAAACTGGCCCGAACTCCCGCTCCCGGGCCCGGTTCGGGCTAGAGATGTTGGCCCAGTGATGTAACACCCTGAAAATCGGGGTCGAGTACACTGATAATTCTCTCCTCGCCGATCCTAGCGCATCACTTATGCAACCTAAATAATGATGATTAAATGTTGTCTGTGTTAGAACAATAAACATGAGTGAGATTATACCAAAAATAGTAATTCATACTCTAGATCATTTGTATAAAGGCAAGCGGAAGACTGAACTACATATACATGCATGTAAAGAAACAAAAATCCTTTTTGTTCTCCAAAGTATGAATCTATTTGAGTTACCATATACATATGTTTGTTTGCGAACAAAATGTCAAAAATAATCTAAGGAGTGATCCCTGCAAATCTCGTCAGTCCGGCAGCCTAGTCGAAGCCGCCATAGTACTGCATATAAGAGAACTCCTCCTGGTCTTCGTCATAATCAGGCTCCGCCTCCTGAGTCGTCAGCTCGTCTAAACCTGAGACAGAGTCTGGTTGGTGTACGCAACACCGTCCAATAACGTGGGAGTGAGTAGCTAACTCAGTGGAACAATAAAGCATAGGTTAACATGTTATCAACACAGTCAAGCAGTAATGATAAAGCAGTAAAATCAAACACTCCTAGCTACTCTTATTAATGTAAGTATGGATGCAGGTATGATGGATGCCCTCACCACACCCTCCCTCATGTGACACCATCTCACGTTCGCGGCATGCTTTCATCCCTCAGTGCTCCACATCTTCCAGGCACATGCAATGCATGATGAGCATGATTACTGAGTTTTTAATTAGTCCATTTCAAATAGCAGGATTGGGAAACTAAGGTACCTCCCTTGTATCATTCCCAAACTGATCCATTCTAGGGTCGTCAGTCCTAGTTAATATCAGACGATGGTGTGTTTTCTAGGTCACTGCAAAGGCTGCCAGGGCTGTTACGCACAAAGGTTACACCACTCCCCCATCACCTCTTAAACGATTCATCACAATACAGAAACAGGCCTAGTTCATACTCTATATACCGCGGTAAACCCTAAGGCGCACTGCAGTTTCAGAGTATACTCGAGGTCACTACAAAGGGCTGCTGGGGCTGTTACGCACAAAGGTTGCACCGCTCCCCCATCACCTTATCAATGTAGGCCGACAGCACGAATATAGTGTCCCATACCACCATATTCGGCTCACGAGTTTGGTTGCTCACTGGTCACTACAGGGAGGCACGTGGCCCCAGCGTAGGCCGACAGATCGACCACGGTGTCCCATACCACCATGCCTGGCTCATGAGTCTTAGCGGATCAAGGTACCATAGTTAACGGGATTCTCACTGGTAAGTTTGGTACCCTAGATTCAAGCATTAGCGACCAAACATGGTGAGCATACATAAGACACACGGGTTACTTGACGTGCTCGACTAGCTCGAGTGCACAACAAGTTGAGCGATATGAAGCGCAGAAGCACTTCATGTGGCCAACCACTATCGCCAACCGAAGTACGACACGGGTTCGCCAAACACATCATGAGTGGCGAGATGAATCTCAACCACGATCTCAAGTCTGATACCGAATGTCTGGACTATGGACATAGTCCCAAACTCAATCAATTCTCAACCAAAATATGTGGAGTAAAGCATGATAAATAAGGTAATTCAAGCACACTAGCAAGCATGTCATAAAGTATATTATAAAGCATGTTATGAAACAAATTACAAAGCATTTTAAAAAGCATGTTATAGAGCACTATACAAATAGGGATACAAACACATATATTTCATAAGTGAGTGGTTAGAGTAAACAACCACATGGAGGGAATCATACGTGTCTCTAAGGTAGCTGAGAACCCCATCTCAGCACCTACCTAAGGCACTAACATCTAAGCACTTACACCCACAAGCAATTTCACAAACACTTAGAGTGCACCATCTCAACATACATGACGTATGTTAGTAAAATCTGTGTTAGGGTTGTCCTTTCACCAAACTAGTATTTTATCCGTATATATCATATTCACAAAGCAAATAATCATGACAATTACATCTCCAAAATTTATACATATGCGGTATTTTCTAGAATACATAATTTCAACATACATAGTGTATACAAGCAAACATGTATTACGGCGATTCCTTTCGCCAAATAGGTATTTTATCCATATACTATATAATCATATAACAATTAATCATGGCAAACACATTTCCAAAATGTGTACGTATACGGTATTTCTACGTATACCCAGAGTATGTAAAATTCCATATTTTGCATCTTTAATCGAAACAGGAAACGGAAAGAACTTTGTACATGTGCAAATACATGCAGATCATGAATCTATCATTATATGACATTGAAAGTGTTGAAAACCGTAACCTATACACCTAAAGTCCTCACCTTACACTGTAGGATTGCAACGAATCAGCTAGGTTCGTTAGGCTTCCGTAACCGGCGATTTTGTAGCCTAAAGAGTGAAACCGGTTAGTTATTTCATAACCTATAACCTTCACACTCTTAAACAGATCTAGGGTTAGGGTTTCTTACCTTAAAACGGAGTCGGTATCGCCGGGAAAGCGTCAAGGAAGGGGTGGTGCAGCCCGTGTGGTGGTCGAAAGCAGTAAGAGGAAGATTCTCCCACAAATCTCAAGCCTTCTCTCTCTTTTTTCTCTCTTCTCCTTAGGGTTTTATCCCAAATTCGTATGGCTATGAGAGGGGCTGCCCTAAGGTCCTTATATAGCCTAAAAACTCTCCGGAATAGACTTATGTTCAAGGTATACTTATATTATAAGCAAATCGGTGTTGTTCCAGCTCAAAAGAGGGTTTCTGGCGGCCCTCCTTGAGCCAAACGTCGGACTTAAGCTCTCTAACCTTGGATCTACGTGGGGTTATGTTTTTGTCTCGGTCGGAATCCCAAATCACGCGTAGCGGACCATTTTCAGTTCAACGGTCAGTGACCCTCGATCCGAAATTCCAAGTACATGTAAATGTTCCTGAAATTTTTCCTGATCCGAGGGTGTATTTGGGTCAGATTCTGACGGTCTGGTTGCTTATAAAATGTACGCAAGCGATACATGCCAGATCACTATTTAAGATATTTATTTTGTAAAGAAAACAAGGTTTTCACACTCCCTCGCTCCGGACTCGAGCGAACGGCCATGGGACATCGTCTGAACTTGATTTCCGAGATGGTTGTCAAGTCCAGCAAGGCGGTCCTGATTCCTTAACTTCATATTATTCGGACTCCTAATGTGCGGTCTAGACCTGATACAGAGTTTCAATTCGTTCCCGAGAGCAGTCGGGTAATGAGTTTGATCCTAGACTTTAGGGTAAACTAGCGTCAATGATTCTACAAGTTTTGGGTCTTGCAGATCGTATTGAAAGAGATTCCAACGGATTTCATGGCTAATCTAGTTTAGCACTTAGTTAACTTTGTTAAATTTCTAAATGATTTAATCTTAAGTGATTTCTGGTCGAGGTCGTACTCGAGCCACAGCACGAAAATTTTCAAGTCGTTACAAGTGACCAGGCCCGGTCGGGTTCGGGCCTTGTGTGGCTGTTGAGCGGGCCTGGATGGGCTGAGGTCAATTCGACTCGGCCCGACCCGTGTACACCCCTACCTTCGGATCAGGAAAAATTTCTAACACTTGTCAGTATACTTGTGGCCCTGATCGAATACTAATGACCTTTAAACTGAAACTGGTCCCCCGCGGTCGATCTGTAAACCCAATCGGACCTAAAACTTAACTCGACCTAGATCCAATTCCAGGCAACTTAAGTCCAACAACACACAAAAAAAGGACTCCAAAAGTGCTTCGTTGGATCGAAACAGCCCCTATTTGGCTATAACTTAAGTATACCATGACCTTGGGGCTATTCCCGTCAGTTTTGGGCCTATATAAAGGCCTTAAACCCTCTCACTCCCTTCACATACGAATTTCTAACCCTAGGTGAGAGAAGAGAGAAGAAAGAGAATGAAAGAGAGAGAAAGTGAGAGAAAGAGTTGGAGTTGTTCGTGGGATTCAATCACGCCACTTCACGTGCTTAACTATCACCTCTGTATCGCTATTCCGTCGATTCTAATCCCGTTCTTAGGTAAGAAAACCTAACCCTAATATGTTTTAGAGTTTCAGATAGTGTAAGTGATGAAATAGCTAACCTAATTCATGCTATAGGTTGTCATTCTACTGTTGATAAAGAGTTAGTGTCTAAACTGAATTCGTTACACGTTTACCGGCCTAAGGTGCGGACTATAAAAGCTTAGGTTATGGTTTTCAAGGCTTTCAATGTCGGTTAATGATTTATAACTGACGTGGGTGCCATTTCACATGCTAAATGCGATGCCTGATTTGCTTTACAGATATATATGAACTATGTTGAATATAGTGTATTCCATGTATTTGTCGAATTGATTGAATGAGTGTAGAATTTGGATTCGTGTTTGACATGATTATCCATCGTGGATATAGGATCGTTGTATATGCAACAACCCCTTGACAAAAGGATTTGCCCTAATACATGTTATGGCCAACATATGTCATGTATGTTATAATGTGTAGTCTAAGTGTTTGTTGAAATGTTGGTATGAATATGGAATTATGATTTTTGCTTGCCATGATTATTGATTGCGAATACATGATTGTTGTATGCATGGCAAGTCCTTTATGAAAGGAGTTGCTATAATATGCGTTTTAACTAAATTATTACATGTATGTATTGTGTGTAGTTTAAGTGTTTGATAAATTGCCTGAATGAGAAATGCTTGATGTGGTGTATGTAATGAAGGTGTTGAGATAGGATTCTCAATCCCCTCATACATAGTTATAATTTCCTTTGTGTACACTATCTTACTACTAGGTCACTTACTAATAAATTGCCTGTGTATGATTAACATGTGTAGCATGTGTTTGTTGAAATGCTCAAATGGAATTTATATTTAGATTTTATTGTCACATGTTGTCCATGATTACCATATGTGAGTATTGTTGTTCTGGAATGTGTTTGGGGCTACGTCGTAGTCCAGGCAGTCGGTAATGGCCTACGGTCAGTGGCCGAACTGTTTTAGCCCCGACAGATGCGTTCGACGAATCTGAGTCGTACGTCGTTTGACGACAGTGGTTAGGCCACGCGGAATGTTTATGCACTCAATGTAGATCAAATCAACGTGCGCTCGCACTAGTCGAGCTTGTCAAGTAACCCGATTGGCCCGATATATGTTCACCATGTATGGACGTTACTGCTTGAATCTAAGGTACCAAACTCACCAGTGGAAAGTACATTAACCTTGGTATCTCGATCCGCTAAGACTCATGAGCCAGACATGGTGGTATGGGACACCGTGGTCGAGCTGTTGGCCTACGCCTGGGTGACGTGCCCACCTGTAGTGACCAGTGAGCAACCTAAGCTCGTGAGCCGAAAATGGTGGTATGGGATGCTGTATTCGAGATGTAAGCCTACGACTAGGTGACGAGCCATTTGTAGTGACCTCGAGCATACTCTGAGACTGCGTTGAGGCGACGAGCCTTTCTGTAGTGAGTAGAGTATAAACTAGGCCTACACTGATCAGGTGACGGGCCCTTTGTAGTAAGCTAGAACCGCGACATCGTATGATATTTACTAGGACTGACGACCCTAAAATGGTTCATTGTTTGGGAAATGATATAAGGGAGGTACCTTAGCTTCCCAATCCTGCTATATGAAAAGGTCTAATAAGAACTCGAAAATCACGTTCATGCACCGCATTACATGTGCCTTTGGCATTGGAGTTGAGCACTGTGGAAGGGGTGCATGTCGCGACCGTGAGATGAAGTTTGCAGAGGGAGTGCAGGCGAGGGATACATCATTAATACATATTATCCTTGCATTAATAAGAGTACTTAGGAATGCTTGATTGTATTGTCTTATCATTACTGCGTGACTGAATTGATAACTTGTTAACCTTTGCTTTATAGCTCCACTGAGTTAATCACTCACTCCCACATTCTAGGACGGTGTTTCAAACACTAACCAGACTCTGTCTTAGTTACAGGTGATGACGATGCCTATGAGGCGGAGCCATATTTCGAGAACGATGAGGAGGCATTCTTCTATATGCAGTTATCAAGCGGGTTCATATGAGTCGTGTCCTAATCGACGGGGCTTGTAGGGTTGCTGATTAGATGACATTACACATTTTGTATATTTTAAAACTTTACATGTAAATTATTGACCTGGTAACATGATCATACTCAGGAGACCTTCGGTTACTTATACGTTTTATATATCTATCACATTCTTCCGCTTGCTTAACTTAATCGTCTCTGGAGTATGATATGCTGTTTTGGTTTAATCTCATTCATGTTTAATGTGCTAACACAGACAACATTTAATCATCATTATCTATGTTGCAGAAGTGATGCGTTGGAACCCGGGAGTTGAGTTTCTGCTCGACCCCCGATTTTTAGGGGTTACACGGAGGAACTGAGGAGACAGATCGATGATCTGTTGGATGCAGGCTTCATACGACCTAGTGTATCTCCTTAGGGAGCACCCGTGTTGTTCGTGAAGAAGAAGGATAGTTCACTGCGATTGTGTATTGATTATCGTAGGTTGAACCAAGTGACATTGAAGAACAAATATCCTTTGCCTAGGATAGATGATTTGTTCAATCAGTTGAAAGGGGCACAGTATTTTTCGAAGATCGACTTACAATCAGGGTATCACCAGTTGCGCGTCAGGGATGAGGACGTGCAGAAGACAGCGTTCGGAACCAGCTTTGGGCACTACGAGTTCCTTGTGATATCGTTTGGACTCACAAGGAACTCTTTCTCACCTTAGAATTGCTTGGACGTCCACTCTTTTTGCTTGAAATTTTTATTGAGAAAGAGAGAGAGAAATGGTGGTTGTAAGAGAGAGGTGATGGATATGAGTAATGGATGTGAGTGAAAGATGTACTTGACATGAGAGTTGACTTCGGGTGGTTGCTTGACTTGAGGAGAAAGAAAGCATGGGTGTGTACTTTGATTGATTGATTGATTAATGGGATAGGTCGTAGAGATTCTCTTGGGTTCATAAAAGCGTGACGTTTCTTCGAAATAAACGTGGGCCCACATCTCCTGGCCAGGGTATCGAATCGGTGTGCAAGACACGTCATTGGAACAACGGCGATGATGTGGTCGCAATAGTACAAGTCTCAGATTAAGCCTACTCAAATTTACGTTATATGACTTAGGGTCGCACGCAAACGTCGATTATAGGTCGCAGGTTGCCGGAATTCGTCGGGAAGGATCATAGAAGTCGACGGAACAGTACGGACTAGGATACGGGCCTTACAGCTTAATGTTATATTTTATGCACATTTGTATTACAAGGTGAATCTGAGAGCTTGGATTGAAAAGAATGCTAAAAGCATGGATTTAGTGCTCAAGAATCACCAAGGCAAATGAGGGATCTTAGGAGACCAAGAATGGAGAATGTTCATGCTAAAGATCTAAGGAAACCAAGTACAAAGGTTGAAGAAAATATTGACAAAAGCACAAGTTAAACAGTAGAAAAGTAGGATAGTTCGGTGCCACCTACTGCAATTTCGGTGCCACTGAAAGTGCACAAAACAGTCTAGCAAGAAAATAGCATAATTCGGTGCCACCTAATGCCATTTCGGTGCCACCTACTGCCATTTCGGTGCCACCTAAGTATTCTGCACATACAATTTTAGATACGATAAAATTTAGATATGATTTAGGTGCCACCGAACCAACTTTGATGCCACCGAAATCACGCAAAGTTGTAATGCCTGGCCGACGCAAATTGTGAAATTTGAGGCAATTTACGGAAATTCCAAGCCGGTGCGAAAGGTGGATCTTCACAACTATAAATAGGAGCCCTAGGACGTTCCTAGGTATCTTATAGGGTTCAAGGAGTAGAGCAAAAGGGGGGAGCCACCGCTCAGGAGTTTCTCTTCTTCTTCCTTAGTTGGTATTTTTGTTTTATTTAAGAGTTCTTAGTTCAATCACGTCTGTCACTTCCCAAACTCGGATCCGATCGCTGAATCTGGTGCCGACAGCCTCTGTAATACCCCATTCTTGGCTCCCAGCGCTCATACGCCAGATTCTAATCCTAAGTTCCTATGAGTATTTTCCAACGTACATTTAACTCGTAATAAGCATAACCATAAGTTTACCCAAGTCACAAAGGCAACATCATTATCACATATCCACTATTATAAACATTAGAATACAGTGCTGAAAGGGAAATACATATATCAAAAATCAAAGCTCCAGAAGACAGCTGCACCTCCAGGCTCAACGATGCTGCAACCTAACGCCACCTGCATGCATCTATCTTATAGAAAGCTTAGAGGGTGGTGTAAGTGTGTGCGCAATATAAGCGTGCTCAGAATGCAATATCAGAGTAATGCGGAAACATGTCGGCAAGACCATAAATACCATCAGTCTTATCCAGGCTATGGGATGCAAAAAAATAATAAGTTAATATCATATACTAAGGAAGCAATGTAGATCAGCTATCCAATGCGGAGACATAATGAGCCAAATATCACATACTGAGGATATAATGCAATATGTAAATCCTAACGAGTCCACGAATACCGTCAACCTTATCTAGGCCATATAAATGCATAAACATAGCAACCCAAAATGTCATATGCCGTGGATATAATGCAATATGCGGTGCGAATGAAATGACCAAGCCGGAGTGTGAAGTCGGGATGATAGTACGTAGTATTGCAGACTATGGGGTCCATCACAAGGGACTTCTATCCAAACCAGTCTCATACCTAAATTTAGATAGCCAGACTCAATATGGTATACTCCTGATCTCAGGTTAGTCACGCGCCCTAATCGAAATCCTGGCCATTGCGAAGGTACACAACAATTAGTTGCGCACCACCAGCCTGAGTGAATAGTGAATGAATGAATGAATGAGTAAAATGAGCAGTACCTAACTCCTCCTCAATAAGTCCACATATCAGTATTGTACATCTCTAAGATCATCACCGGGGTCTAGTATACTCAACGCCACCTGCTGCCCCATCAAGCGCACAACTGGGTAAGTGGAAGAGACCTCACTATCCGCCTAGCCATTAGTCAGCCAATATATACCTGGCATGTCGATAGTGGACTCATTTATGAGCTGGTCAAACTCAGCCTAACTATGCCTACTCCCTCGGGTGAGTAAGGCCACACCCCCTTCCAACCGACCACAATACAGTGGGAGACGCGTCCTACTGGTATTCGACACTCGGGCGCTTATGTATCCACTCGGTCTAGACGTTGGAGCGTCCTCTGGTACCTAGAGGGTTTAGAGACTTTCACCCAGGGACATCTATGGCACCCCATGTAGAAAAGATTTTGGCGTCCCATCTGGCCATCCACGATATGCCTGTGGAGGCTATGACTCTGATGTCGCTAGGGCGTACGGTGGTCATATCATAAAATATGAGATGCATGAGTCATACCATCCAGTCATGCATCAAACATGCGCGTACCGTGTGCTCATGTAGGGCAACTCCGTCTCTTAGGGAGTCCCATAAACAATCAACCCAATGACACATGCTATGCTCAATCACTCCTCATAACAAGCATGGGGATGTTGCGTATGGGTATTGTAACAGCCCGAATTTTTTCCAACCTGGAATTAGACATCCTTAGGCCATGAGTCAATCCTAACACCGGTTTAACTTCTCAAACACTCGATTAAAGCCTCAAATCCCTTTTCAAACCATTTTCTTCACAAATCCCACCCTTCACTACCTTGTTCTTTCAATTTTTCTAAGCACTTTCATCCTAGACACTATCCTAAACTAGCTAAGTAGTATAACTTGGATCACTTTATATACAAACTACAAAGCCCCGGGTATCACCTCAGACAGAAATTGCTCAGGACTAAATCCTTTAGAAATTAGGCGAGAAATAGCCAGTGTTAAACTAAAGTACCTGTGAAATTAGCACCAACCACTTTAAATACGATCTGCAAGACCCAAAACTTGTAGAATCATTGACGCTAGGTTACCCTAAAATCTAGGATCAATCTTATTACCCGGCTGCTCTCGGGAGCATCTCGAAACTCCGTATCAGATATGGACTGCACGTCGGAAGTTCGATTAACATGAAGTTAAGGAGTTAGGACCACCTTGCTGGGCTTGAGAACCATCTTGGAAATCAAATCCAGATAGTGTCTCAGCGCTATTCGCTTGAGCTCGGAGTGAAGAGTGTGAGAAATGTGAAAATTAATTTAAAATAAAATATCTCAAATAGTAATCTGTCACCTCTCGCTTGCGGATCAGTTTTAAGCAAGCAGACCATCAGAATCAGACCAAATTACACCCTCGGATCAGGAGAAATTTCATACACATTTACATGTACTCGGAATCTCCGATTGAGATCCGCTGACCGTTGAACTGAAACTGGTCCGCCACGCGTGATCTGAGAACCCTACTAGAATGAAAACTTAATAGAACCTAGATCCATAGTTTGTGAGCTTAAGTCCGACCTTTGGCTCAAGGAGGCCAACCAGAAGTCCTCCGTTGAGCTGAAACGGGACCGCTTTGGTTATAACCTAAGTATACCTTGACTTGAAGTCTAATTTGGAGACTTTTTAGGCTATATAAGGGCCTTTGAACCCTCTCTCTCACAGCCATACGAATTTGAGATTTGAGAGAGAATAAAAAGAGAGAAAGTGTGGGAGTTGTGGGAGGATCTCCCTGTCATGCCTCCCTGCCGTTATGCAAGCACAACCACTCCGTTCTAATCGCTTTCCCGGCGATTCCAGCTCCATTTCTAGGTAAGAAACCCTAACCCTAATCTAATTTGGAGTGTTGATGGTTGTAGGTTATGAAATAGCTAACCTATTCCGTTCTATAGGTCGCCAAACTACCGAATACAGAAGCTTAGCAAACCTATCGTATTCGTTATGATTCTACGATAAAAGGTGTGGACTTTAGGTGTATAGGTTATGGTTTTCAACGCTTTCAATGTTAGATAATGACAGATTCATGATCTGCATGCAATTGCACATGTACAAAGTGCTGTCTGTTTTCCGTTTCGATTAAAGATGAAAAATATGAAATTCTACATACTCTAGGTATTTGTAGAAAGTACGGTATACGTATAAATTTTGGAAATGTGTTTGACATGATTATTTGTTGTATGAATATATTATATGTGGATAAATTACTTGTTTAGCGAAAGGACTCGCCCTAATACATGTTTTGCTTATATACACTATGTATGTTGAAATTGTGTATTCTAGAAAGTATCGTATACATATAAATTTTGGAGATATATTTGCCATGATTATTTGTTGTATGAATATATTATACATGAACAAAATACTTACTTGGCGAAAAGATAGCCCTAATACATGTTTTGTTAACATACACTATGTATGTGGTAATAGTGTATTCTAAGTGTTTGTGAAAATGATAGAATGAGTATAGAATTCTCATTCGTGCTCGCCATGACTAATTGTCATGGCTATATGATTGTCGTATTGGCGATACCCCTTTGACGAAAGGATTTGCCCTGAATCACGCCACGGCCACTATACGCTATATATGTTGAAATGTGTAGCCCAAGTGTTTGTGAAAATGTTCAAATGAATATGGAACTTGGATTCCTACTTTCCATGACTATCCATCGTGGGTGTACGTGTGTTATGATTGGGGCAACTCCCTAGTGAAAGGATTTGGCCTAATGCCTATGTGATCAACATATGTCATGTATGTTGATGTATGTATTTTAAAGTGTTTGTTGAAATGTTTGAATGAGTAGTAGTTAGTAAATTGTAATGTATAAGGGTGTTGAGATATGATTCTCAACTCCTTTAATTATGTGTATGATTTCCTTGGATAGCTGTGTGATTAGGAATTGAATATGTACAAACTCATGCTTGTGTTGTGCTTCATAACATGCTCAATTGATTGTATAATTTGATCTATGTGATGCATATGTTTAAATTCATGTTTACTTTGTATGATTCGTCATGGGTGATGGGGGAGTGGAGCAACGAATGCGTGCAACAGCCCTAAACGGATAATACCAGACCTTGATTGTATGATTTGAATCTTGATCTATTACTGCTTTACCTATCTGCAATTGAATGTGATTGGGGCTATTGTATAGTCCAGGCAGTCGGTAACGGGATCGAATTCATAGCCGAGTTTCAGTTGCCACGTGAGATGTGTTCAACGAACCCGAGTCGTACTTCGGTTGGCGATAGTGGTTGACCACACGAAGTGCTTATGCGCTTCATATCGTTTAACTTGTTGTGCGCTCGAGCTAGCCGAGCTCGTCAAGCAACCCGACCTGTCTTATGTATGCTCACCATGTTTGGACGCTACTGCTTGAACCTAGGGTACCAAACTTACCAGTGAAATCTCTTTTAACCATGGTACCTCGATTCGCTAAGACTCATGAGTCGGGCATGGTGGTATGGGACACCGTGGTCGAGCTGTCGGCTTACGCTGGGGCCACGTGCCTCCCCGTAATGACCAGTGAACAACCAAACTCGTGAGCCGATTATGGTGGTATGAGACACTATATTCGTGCTGTCGGCCTACATTGATAAGGTGATGAGGGAGTGGTGCAACGATTCTGTGTAACAGCCCTAACAGCCCTTTGTAGTGACCTCGAGCATACTCTAAATCTGCGTTGAGGCGATGAACCTTCCCATAGTAACAAAGTATAAACTAAGTCTGTATTGGTAAGGTGATGGGGGAGTGGTGCAACGATTCCGTGTAACAGCCCTGGCAGCCCTTGCAGCGACCTAGAAACACACCATCGTATGAGATTGTCTAGGACTGACGACCCTAGAATGGATCATGTTTGGGAATGATACAAGGGAGGTATCTTAGTTTTCCAATCCTGCTGTTTGAAATGGACTAATAACAACTCGGTAATCATGCTCATCATGCATTGCATGTGCCTAGAAGATGTGGAGCACTGAGGGATAAAAGCATGCCGCAAACGAAGAGGGTGTCGCATGAGGGAGTATGTCAGTGAGGGCATCCATCATAACTACATTCATACTTGCATTAATATGAGTAGTTAGGAATGTTTGATTTTACTGCTTTATCATTACTGCTTGACTGAATTGATAACACGATAACTTATGCCTTATTGTTTCACTGAGTTAGCTACTCACTCCCACGTTACGGGACGGTGTTGTACACACCAACCAGATTTGTTTAGTTTCAGGCGATGACGATGCTTATGAAGCAGAACCGGACTATTGTGATGTGGAGGAGGAGTTCTCCTACTTGTAGCTCTCTGACAGGTTTATGAAGACCTGTTATTGTATTAACGGGGCTGGGATAGAAGACATTACACTTACACATTTGGTATATTTTAGAAATGTACTTGAAATTTATTAACCTGGTAATGTTATCACACTCTAGATACTCACCACAGTTTTTATATATTTTATATATCTATCACAGTCTTCGCTTGCAATTTAACTGTCTCTGGAGTATGATATGTTGTTGTGGCTTAATCTCACTCATGTTCAATACTCAAATGCAGACAACATTTGATCATCATTATCTATGTTGCATAAGTGATGTTCTGGAACTCGGGTGTTGAGTTATGCTTGACCCCTGATTTTTCGGGATGTTACAGGTATGTATCATGATGTAATACTATACATGTTCTTAATGTGTCTTACTAGACTAAGTACACTTAACATGATTATCAGATAAGATAGACAATGATAAACCACGATCAGCTCTCATTGGTATGTCACATACCAAGATTATAAACTAATCGACATGCTTCTTCTATAACTATAGGAGTCCATGTGGCATGTCCTATGTTAGCCTTCTAAGATACTGATATATCATATATTCTAAGATGGGGTCCACTGGAAGGATGATGGATCTTGCCCATACATCGAGATAGGCTTTACGCAGAGGATATACTAAATCTGGTACCACATATTCTCCTATATACAACAAGAGGTAATGGTGTACTAGCGTCAAGGATAGGCCTCACACTTGTCCCAAAGAAGTAAATGGATGGTGTGACCATATAGACGTGACACTGAGGTCCTAGTAACTGGATACAAGGATAAGATATGTCTCATGGGGCGAGTCAAGTAGGTATATGACAAGTGAGCTTCCTTACTTCCTTTATCATGACAACTAGGATTTCCTATGAGGGCCTGATACAAATATAAGGCGGCCCTTGGTAGGATCCACACAACCAGGACTACGTAACCCTACAAATAGTCCTGTTCATCTTCTAGGTGGGCCTCGGGTTTGGGTCATTAAGCTTGGACAAATACATGCATCTAGGTGGGCGACATTCCCTACAGAAGGCTCGGTATGAACAGAAGATGGGCTCCAAGGCTTGGGTGGTCCTACAGGGTATGGTGGAAAGCATCATTATCAAATGGGGGTCCAACAGTTTGGGATAGCCTAATCAAGGGAAAGATGAGTAATATAATCATCAATGGGGGCCCAACAGTTTGGGTTAACCTACTTAGAGAATGATGAGAATGGGCCTAACATGGCCTAAGGGAAGGTCACAATGTGGACATTTAACCATCATTGCCCATCAATGTGGACATTTAGCCAACATTGATCCCAAGAAGTGAAGCCTAACGCATTGTAGGCCCATGGCCTCACACAAGGGCCTATACATTACCATGGACCTCACTCAAGGGCCACATATACATCACATCGGGCCTCACCATATGGGCCTCATATATATCACATCGGGCCTCATACATGGGCCACGTATACATCGCATCGGCCTCATCGTATGGGTCTCTCATTCATCACATTGGGTCTCATCCAAGGCCACAAATACATCACAATGGGCCTCATACGTGGGCCGCATTACATCAAGTGGACCGCATTGCATGGGCCTCATATACATCAAATGGGCCGCATCGCATGGGCCTCATAAATATCACAATGGGCCGCAACTTATGGGCTTCATATACAACACATTGGGCCTCATCATATTTATAGTGGGCCTGATGGTGCAGCCCATGACCCAACAAAATAGATGGGTAGCATGAATATACATCAAGGTGGCCCTACACATATAGCAGGTGGGCCTGCACCTCCAAATGGGCCTCATTAGGCAGCCCATGGTCCAACCAAACTAGATGGGCAGCAATGCACATACATCAAAGTGGCCCTGCACAATGGGCCTTATTTAGATGGCCTGGACACACAATTCACATCGTGGTGGATCTCACAGTCCTACGTGGATAGTGGGTATACAACACTTACATTATGGCGGGGTCCACATCCAGCAATAGGACTGGACGACGTGGATAAAACACTATAACACAGGGGGTCCCACGCCCTATGGATGGTGAGGATGAAACCCATACACCAGGGTGTCCTATGTCCTCATATGGACGGTGTCGACATAATACATATACATCACGGTGGATCCCACCGTCCTTGCACTGGATGGTGAGGATGTTACACGTGTGTATCAGGTTGGAGCCCACCGTCTAGATGCTGGACAGTGTGGATGAAGGACACACATCACAGGTGGGTCCCATACCCAGATGGATGGTGGATAAAACTCATATCAGGGTGGGATTTCTACGTACATGTGATGGGTCCCGCTAGAAATTTAAATCTATCTCATACTCTTCTTAATGCCGTAAAACGATCTCTACAAATGGCTGGACGATATGGATACAACACATGCGCAAGGTGGGCCCCACCCCACACGTGCAGCACGTGTGGGTGGGTCCCACGTCCAGCCACGGACGGCTTGGATATAAAACATTCTCATGATTAGACCTGTAGAACTTGCTAACGTCAATACAGCAGCTATATAGCTGTGTAAGGACACCAACCAATCTGCCAGCATGGTGGGTCCCACGTGGGGCCCACCATAATGTTTATTTTCCATCTCATATGTTCATAAGGTCACAAAGACCTGAAATTAAGAGGAAAAACAAATTTCATTTTGATCCAAAACTTCTGTGACCCAAAAAGGGTTTCAATGATAGACGTTCAATCCCCTGCTGCTTTGTAATGTGGACCACCGGAGTTTCGTGTACGACTGATTTTTGGGGATGACCCATTTCTAAAGGGGACCCAAACTCAGAAACCGAGCTCACAGAATTCCCGATCACCGAAACCGGTGCCGACAGCCTCTGTAGTACCCCATTCTTGGCTCCCAGCGCCTATACGCCAGATTCCAATCCTGGGATCCTACAATGAGGATTTTCCAATGTACATTTATCTCATAAGAAGCATAACCACAAGTTTACCCAAATCACAAAGGCAATATCATCATCACATATCCACTAATATAAATAGTTGAACACAATGCTGAAAGGGAAATACAAGGTAAATGTAAAAAGCTCCAGAAGCTCTGTCGCACACTCCTACCTCAGCTCGATCGCGTCCTATCGTCACCTACACGCATCTATCGTACTTATAGAAAGCTTAGAGGGTGGTGTACGTGTATGCGCAAAACAAGTATCAAGCACACAAATATCAGTGTAAGCGGAATACTGGCAAGACTATAAGTCATTCAATATTAGAGTAATGCGGAAACATGCTGGTAAGTCCATAAGTATTATCAGTCTTATCCAGGTTATGCGATGCAAAAACATAATAAGCCAATATCATATACTAAGGAAGTAATGTAGATCAGCTATGCAATGCAATATACAAATCCTAACGAGTCCACGAATACTACCAGTCTCATCTAGGCCATATAAATGCAGAAACATAGCGACCCAAATGCCATATGTCGCAGATGTAATGCAGTATGTAGATCCTGGCGAGTCCATAATACCGTCAACCTCATTCAGAATATGCATACATGATCATAGTAAACCAGATGCTACATGCTAAGATGCAATGCAATATACGGTGCGAATGAAATGACCAAACTAGAATATGAAGTCGGGATGATAGTACGTAGTATCGCAAGCCGTGGGGTCCATCACAAGGGACTTCTATCCAAACCAGTCTCATACCTAAATTTGGATAGTTAGACTCAATGTGGTAAAGTCCTGATCTCAGGTTAGTCGTGTGCCTAACCGAAATCCTGGCCATTTCGAAGGTACACATATCAAATTAGTTGTGCACCACTAGCCCGAGTGGATAGTAAATGAATGAATGAATAAGTAAAATACTGAGTATGCAACTCCTGCTCAATAAGTCCACATATCAGTACCGTACATCTCTGGGATCATCACTGAGGTCTAGTAAAATCTACGCCACCTGCCGCCCCATCAAGCGTACAACTGGGTAAGTGGAAGAGACCTCACTATCTGTCTGCCAATATCGGGCCCGGTTCGTCGATAGCAGACCCATTTATGAGCTGGTCAGACTTAGCCTAACATTGCCTACTCCCTCAGGCGGGTTAGGCCACATCCCCTCCCAACTGACCACGACACAGTCGGAGACGCGGCTTACTGGTATATGGCCCTCATGCGCTCATATATATCCACTCGGTCTAGACGTTGAAAAGTCCTTTGGTACTAAGAGGGTTTAGGGACTTTCACCCATGGACATCTATGGCACCCCATGTAGAAAAGATTTTCGATGTCCCATCTGACCATCCACGATATGCCTGTGGAGGCTACATCTCTGATGTCGCTAGGGTGTACAATAGTCATATCATAAAATGCGAGATGTATGAGTCATACCATCCAGTAATGCATCAAACCTGCGCATACTGCGCGCTTATATGGGGCAACTTCGCCTATCAGGGAGTCTCATAAACAACTTGTCCAATGGCATATGTAATGTCAACCGCATCTCATATCAAACATGCAGATGATGCGTATGGGCATGTAATATGATGTTGTGCATGATTATCGAACATAATAATGATTGATATCACACAATCACAATGGGCCTCTCACATCGCAATGGGCCTCATCTAGTCACAACGGGTCTCTTACAAGCACAATGGACCTCTCACATCGCAATGGGCCCCATACATTCACAGGCCTCATACCATCATAATACAATGGTCCTCACACATCATAATGGACCTCATACATACACAATAGGCCTCATACCATCACAATGGGCCTTACATGGTCACGATGGGCTTCATAAAATCACAATGGGCTTCACACAGTTACAATGGCCTCAAGTAATCACAATGGGCTCACATGGTCACGATGGGCCTCATATAATCACAATGTTAAGCCAACACATATTCAGTGCGTACACCAACATAGTCGTCATCGATGATCGGCTTGTATATATGGCGGGGTCCATAGAAAAACAGCAGATCTAATCGATAATATGAGGATCGGTCCTCGATAATGAATATACCAAATTAGATAACACGGATCCCTCCATCTACGGTGATGTTGTACTCTCCTCATATCAAAGTTAGGCCTAGGTGGCCTACCTATATCCCTAAGGATTTGGAGCGGGCTTTTTTGGCCATAGTATCACCCAAATAAGTCCTAGATGGACTCTAAGATTAAAAGAAAATAATCCTACGAGCAACCAATGGGGGCCCGGCGTTATGGGTTAACCCAATATGAATAGGTGGTTCATGCAAACATCATGGGGCCTCAATCATCAGGTCACCCATTAGGTTACCATTGAGAATGATGGGAATAGGCCTAACAAAAGCCTATGGGAAGGTCACAATGTGGACATTTAACCATTATTGCCCATCAATGTGGACATTTAACCAACATTGCTCCTAAGAAGTGGCCCACATGGAGCCTAATGTATAATGGGTCCATGGCCTCACATAAGGGCCTAATACACATCATAATGGGCCTCTCATGGGCCTCAAATACATCACAATGGGCAGCATCACATGGGCCTAATACGTATCACAATGGGCATCATACAAGGACCTCATATACAACGCATTGGGCCGCACTCATGGGCCTCGAATACATCAAGTTGGGCCTCATTACACGGGCCGTATATACATCATAATGGGCTTCAAATACGGGCCGCATATGAAAGTGCACCTGCTAATGCCCTGGTTTGTCAAGTTACGTGTGTGGTGAGTCAGACTGGCTGCAAAACTCAATAGGAAGAATATCTCAAGCGTCTGCCTCAACAGGATGTGTGGAAGCTCGTAATAGGTAAATCATAGCCTCACATCCTGTGTCCCAAAACACCAGGTGATTAAAACCCTTAAAACAAGATAGACATCTTAAGATTTTTAAGGTAAGAAAACTTTTTACAAAATAGAAAAATCTCTGAGTTTTTCTCACCATGTCGATTTTATCGAAGCACCCTCAATATGATCGACCTGCACTGTCGATGTCCTCGATACCTTAACGATATTATCGATAAGACGACTAAAATATCCAGCAACTAAATATTCATTTGGACGGATTTATCGATATATCGATACACCATCGATATCATCGATAAAAGCACTAAATATGTCCAGCAACTTCACAATATATCTGGATGAATCGATGTATCGATACACATATCGATATCATTGATATTTAAATCTCGAGACCATCGAGAGTGACTCAATAAGATCGACAGGTAGATTTTCGGTGCCTCTGTTTTTCAATGAAAATCCAAAAATTCTTCGATATATCGATGACCGTCCGATATGATCTGAATTCAAATATCGATAAGATCGGAGGTCCATCGATGATATCGACAGTAGGCGCGCATTTCTTACAGCAGTTATTTCAAGTTGTTTTTTAACTATGATCGGGGGCCCTTCGATTTAATCGATATTCAAATATCGATGATATCAACACCAGATCGATTGCATCGAACAAAGCCATAATCTGTCCAGCAAGTTCAAAGATAAATCAGTTGGATTTATCGATGCCTCGACTCTGATCTCGATATCATCGACATTCAAATTCCGATGACCTCGACGGTTCCCCCGATCATTCATGAAAACCTGAAATATTTCAAAGTCAAGTCTCTCACATTTTTCAAGTGTCGATGGATCGAACCTGTCATCGATGGAATCGGAGTTCGAAATCTGATGACATCAATAATAGTTTCAATTCATCGACCAATTGTCAAAGAGTTTCAAAAGCGTATGACATCGAGTCCGAGTCATCGAGCAGACCGTCGATGCTATCGAGAGTATACGCTCGATGATATCGAACCTGCTCGATGATATAGAACTCTGTCATAAATGTGACCATTTTATATCCATTGGAGCTTTTTGCCTATATATAGAGGACTTATCTTTTGTTGCTGTAATAGAGAAAAGAGAGAGCTTTTGTGTGTTTCAACTTACATCTTATACCCTAAGCCCTTTCTCTCAAGGGAGTTCATCCTCCAATCCACCCTCACCATTGATATTCAATAGAGTGGATTGGAGAATGAACTTCCCCATTAAAGGATCCTCCAGCTACTACCTTAATGGCAAATCATTATGCTGGGATGCCTTGAATGCATAAGATTGGAACTACTCTATCTTCCTAATAGGAAAATCTTTAGAGAGTAGGATTCCATCTTCACCTTGACCCAACCTCAAGCCTAGTCTTAGTATATCTTTTGTGTTACGAATCAAGGGAGCAGAAGACTCTTCGTCAACAAGGAGGAGGAGATCTTCGACATCGTACTTAACGGGACTCATCAACTTATCTATAAGTATTTAGAGTCCAGGAGGACACTTGCGATCATTCCTTTCTAGGATTGGGTCTTAAGTGGTTCTCACCCTTTGAAGTCCTCAAGGAGGCCTCAGGCGGGAGTGTACACTGTGGGTGCGTTGTGTGGACCCTTGCTCTGTGGAGTGCATAAACATCTGGTTAGGAGTGAACCAGTGAAACTCCAAGGTTAGAGGTGAACCGAGTAGAAACCTCTGGGTGTGTTGTGTGGACCCTTGCTCTATGGAGAGCATAAACATCTAGTTAGGAGTGAACCAGTGAAACTCCAGGATTAGAGGTGAACCGTGTAGAAACCTCCATGTAAAGGTTGAAGGTGAACTTGATTTAAAACCTTAGGTTTGAGGTGAACCCTGTGAAACCTCCTTAGTGAAATTCGGTACACTCAAGGGTTGAGTGCGACAGCCGGGAGTGGAGTAGACTTATCGTCGAACCACTATAAAATGACTGTGTTTGTGATTGCTTTCTCTATGTGTGATTCATGACAATCTATTTATATATCTGATCACATCTCACACACACACACTCACATCCAACACAGACTAAGTTGCATATTGCTATATCTTGATTAGTTTGTGATTGGATCCTCTACTTGGCTTGGAAGCCGGTAGAGTTACATTTGAGTAATCCTAAAAATTGCATACATGATAGGATTAGAGTGATAAGATTTTTAAATAACTCATAAATCTTTAAAAAGTCCTATTCACCCCCCTCTAAGACATATTGACATATTCTGACTTCAACCCAAGCGGTCTTCACCGCTATTTCAATTGGTATCAGAGCGGGTCTTTCTTTAAGGGCTTCACCGCCTAGAGAGTGATCTTGACTGAAGTTGGGAATATGGCCAAAGGAGAGGGCTCATCAGTCACTAGACCTCCAGTATTTGACGGATCAAACTATGCATACTGGAAGGCTAGGATGCACTACTTTCTGAGATCTTTGGATTATGACGTTTGGGATATAGTTGAAAGCGGATATGTGCCACCTATTGAACAAATTATACTTGATAGTCGCACAAAAATCACAAAGCCCAAACCCAAAGAAAAGTGGACAGCATTCGACAAAGAAAGGCAAACATCTGAAGCCAAGGCTATGAATGTTATCTACTGTGCCATGTCCCAGGATATTTTCAATCAAATAAGCATGTGTGGGACATCTAAAGAAGCATGGGATCTATTGGAAATAACCCATGAAGGCACAAGTACTGTGAAGAGGTCCAAACTTCAACTATTGACCTCACAGATCGAAAGTCTCAGAATGGAAGAGCATGAGACATTTATGTAGTTTTTCACAAAGTTGAACATTATTTGCAACTCCATGGGTGGATAGGAGAAAAAGTTCTAGTTCCTAAAATCTGTAGGAAAATATTAAGATCATTGCCGGAACAGTTTAATCCCAAGGTTACAACAATTGGGGAGTGTAGGAACATAGATGAATTGAAAGTAGAAGAACTGGTAAGTTCCCTACAAACTTTTGAACTACACTTCATTCAATCCCAAAAATCCAAAAACATTGTCCTAAAAATTTCAAAGAAAACAATTCATGAGGACAGTGAAAGCGAAAAGGAAGATGAAGATGAAGAAGTGGCTTTGCTGGCACAAAAATTTAGGAGATTCTTTCAAAAGAATCGCGACTGTCCCTCTAGAGGGAGAAAGGTGGATAACAAACTCTCTGCAGGAAAATTTGGCAAAAAGACTAAAGAACCACAATGCTACGCCGGTCGAGAGTATGGACACCTATCTACCGAATGCCCAAACAGAAAAACCAAGGGCAAGGTAATGGCCGCCACGTGGGATGATACAGATGAGTCAAATTCAGAATCTAGTAACTCAGAAAGCAATGAAGATCATAAATCATTGAAAATTCTCATGGTCTCCACTGCTTCGATCATTCCTACTGAATCTGAGAACGAAAAAGAACAGCAAGCCACGGAATCATTTCCATCTGATGATGAAGAAACTGGGGATGAAGAAGAAATAGAAAAAGAAAAGTTACAAGATGCTTACAATCAACTCTATACTCATAGCATCAACATTCTTAAGAGACTTGGAATCTCAGAAAACAAAAAGATACTACTACAAAAAGACCTGGATAAAACACTGGAGATAAATTCACACCTAATTAATGATTTGCAGCAATATTATGCAGATAATGACAAATTGGAAAGAAGCAACCTATCCCTAAAAACTGAATCATCTAAACTTACCAAACAAATTGAATTGTTAGAAGATGAAAATAGGCATCTCAAGAATGAGAATCACACACTCTGCTATAACTTAGAGAAATCTAAAAAATTTGTTGAAATAAACTATAAATTTTCTCAGAGTGGTGAAAAGCTTGAAAGGATGTTAGGGATGGGAAGGCCCAAAAAGGACAAGAGTGGCCTAGGGTATGAGAAAACTAAGAAGAAAACAAGAAATACAGCACCAACAACTAAATTATCGGCTGCATCAGGAAGCAATGTAAGAATCTCTCCAGTATGTCATTTATGTGGTGATACGGATCATTATGAGGTTGAATGCCTAATTCACATAACTCTGGACAAAATCACATTGGAAAATTCAAACCAATCAGAGAAACACAGAATGTTAAGAGTCCACCTAGGGGAAACACTCATCTATCACCACCTAAGATGAAAGACAGGAAAAAGAAGTCTATTTCAAAATGGGTAGAAGAAGAAAAACAAAATTGTCTTATGACTAATCTTCACATACCCTGAAACTCCAAGCATAAAAGAACAAGTCCAAGTCATGCATCTAGGCTTGGACATTTGCTAAAATGATGCAATTTTGTTGAGTGTAAAATGATATATCTGAGGTTTCTCACCTCAATCTTTTGTAAATAAACATGCAAACGTTTATAATTTTTTATGTACAGTAATTGTACATAATTTTGTTGAGTATGTTTGAAATGAGTGTCGTTTGGTGGCTAAAATCTGAGAAACTTTCATAACTGATACTCCTACTGATTCGTCATGTGTATTCTCGATCAAATCGATAAATATCGATATTATCGATATCTCATCAGAATTTGAAAAGTCACTTGATCGAGATTACTATCGGGGCTACTATCGATCATATCGACTAAGGATCATCGATAAAATCGAAAGTAAGTTCCATAAAATCGACAGATGGCGCCCGATAAAAGTCAGCAGAGTGAAAAAGGGAATTTATTTTTCAAGAGTTTTCGGTCGCCCTCTCTACTCAATTCTCCCGACCAAACTGCTAGAAGCTACGTCGGATCACTCAAATCCTTCAACAAATCCGGTAACACCCTTCCAAGCACAACACGTGTCCAGCTCCTTTTTTTTTGGGTATTTGCCATTTTTGTCAGTTATTTTTGTCGTCTTTCCCAAGCCGTTCAAGGTGAATCCGACCACATGGGAAAAGATAAAGGGAAAGCATTCGGACAAGGGGAATCTTCAAAAACCTCCCAACAAAAGGTGCTTGCCTCTAAGGCTAAAGCAAGTGCTTCCAAACCTGGGATCCCCACAAAGCCACGCTCAAAACAAGGTGGATCCTAGTCAGAAGATCAGACTCCTCCACCAGTGCAAGTCAATCCCGTCTTAGCAAGGTTTGCAGGAAGGAAAGTCATTCCCGAGAGGAAAGTCGACAGAAGTTGTTTTATCCCATATAATGTGGAACCTCTTTTTGCAGCTGTAGATTGGTCACCAGTTCTCGACTTTGGAGGATCGTTTCAGCATGAACGAACTTACTAATTCTTTGCTGCTTGCCATTACCCGACATCTGATCCCCCCTCCATCTCCGTCACTGTAGATGGTGATGATGTGCTGATCACTCCAGGGTCTGTTGCAGGAATATTCAATCTTATCCTATCCCCTGTGGGAGAAATCTTGAAGTTCGATCCAAGGTCATTAAATTTCTCTGTCATGATCGTGATGTCGAGTGATACTAAGGAAATGCTCTGAAAGTTAAGTTCATGGAACCACGCTATCGAGTTCTGCATGGTATTCTCGCTTCAAATATCTACTCTAGAGGCTCCAACAGAGTTGATCTCACTGGCTTCATGACTCTGATAATCTATTCAATCGCCTCTGGGTCAAGATCTGTCTGCCTACCCTGATTGTGTATCAATTGGTGTATGTTTTTCATAGGGTTAGGGACATTCTCCTGCCATACCCCTGGATCATCAATACAATCTGTAATGCCATAGGATTCCAAACCACAAATGATCCAGTTCTCCCTCTCCAGTTCTTCAACAAAAGCAACATCTGAAGGATAGATCTTGTGTTTCACAAATATCCTGAGGAGCCCCTGGAGGAAGGAATCCATGTTGTGGGAGAAGATAGGGCTGGAGACGTGCCTATGAGAGGGACTGGGATGACCGAAGAAGATGCCTCTAGACCGCATTATGCTCTATCAACATCAACATCTGGGCATGTAAAGCGGTTTAAGCTTCAGTTAGACAAGCTTGGCGCTATTCAGCACAATGTCTCTCAGCTCAGGGAGTCGATGAATGAGAGATTTACTGTCCTGGAGCGGATGGTGCTGAGTGTGCAGCAAACCGTCCAGCAGTTGATGGATGTGATGACTTGTCGCCAGGACGACACGGCACCATCACATTCTGCACCATGATGATGATCACTACACTATCACATACACTCCACTCATAATTCTGCATATGAATATTAGTATATTTTTTAATATTCTATGCCTATCAGAGTGTATGTGATAACTAGCTAGTCTGGTACATTTGTTTAAAAGTATATGTCCATGGTTGGACTGAATGTTTTTTTTGGAAGACTGGTTGATTACTACTGTCTGTGGCAGTATGTGTTTTGGATAGTTGAATTTTTTTTGTTGTTTGTTATTTGGTTTAGTTAGGATAATGTTTAAATGTACTGCTGTCTGTGGCAGTATAGAGTTGGATATTTTGGTTTTATCTTGGATATGGCTGAATAGAACTCACATTTTTAATGTCATAATTAAGTCTTTAGTTTCCCCTGGTTTATCAAGTCTCTGATTTGGAATGCATGTGATGCCTTTAATGAATATTTCAACTACTTCACAACTGCTCTATCTTATCTTACATGCATTCATGACTTCTGAAATTGATGTCTGTTTTAAAATTATATTACTCATTGTACATCAATTGTTTTGCTTCTATCTGATTGGTTCTCCCAAGTATTTAAGCTTCAGTCAATATCACTTGTTATACCTTTGCCAATGACTGACAAAAAGGGGGAGAACAATTCAAAACACCCCGAGCAAAAAATTGTGTATCTATTTATGTTATTGCAGGTGTTAGGGGGAGCAGCTGCAAGAAAGGGGGAGTTTTGAAGTAAGGGGAAGCAAATACTTCTAGATTGTGTACATGGGGAAGAAAAATTGTAAAATTGTGTAAATGCATATACACACAATTTAGGGTGTGTCTAGAAGTGTTATAGGGTATTTTAGGTAGTTTGTCACATAATTGACAAAGGGGGAGATTGAAAGTGCACCTGCTAGTGCCCTAGTTTGTCGAGTTACGTATGTGGTGAGTCAGACTGGCTGCAGAACTCGATAGGAAGATTATCTCAAGCATCTGCCTCAACCGGATGTGTGGAAGCTCACAATAGGTAAATCATAGCCTCACATCCTGTGTCCCAAAACACCAGGTGATTAAAACCCTTAAAACAAGATAGACATCTTAGGGTTTTTAAGGTGAGAAAACTTTTTGCAAAATAGAAAAATCTCTGAGTTTTTCTCGCCTTGTCGATTTTATCGAAGCATCCTTGATATGATCGACCTGCACTGTCGATGTCCTCGATACCTTAACGATATAATCGATAAGCGGACTAAAATGTCCAGCAACTAAATATTCATCTGGACGGATTTATCGATATATCAATACACCTATCGATATCATCGATAAAAGCACTAAATATGTCCAGCAACTTCACAATATATCTGGACGAATTATCGATGTATCGATACACATATCTCATCGATATTTAAATCTTGAGACCATCGAGAGTGGCTCGATAAGATCGACAGGCAGAGTTTCGGCGCCCCTGTTTTTCAATGAAAATCTCAAAATTCTTCGATATATCGATGACCGTCCGATATGATCTGAATTTAATTATCGATAAGATCAGAGGTCCATTGATGATATCGACAGTGGGCTCGCATTTCTTACAGCAGTTATTTCATGTTGTTTTTTAACTATAATCGGGGGCCCTTCGATTTAATCGATATTCAAATATCGATGATATCGATACCAGATCAATTGCATCGAACAAAGCCATAATCTGTCCAGCAAGTTCAAAGATAAATCAGCTGGATTTATTGATGCATCGACTCTGATCTCAATATCATCGACATTCAAATTCTGATGACCTCAACGGTTCCCTCGATCATTCATGAAAACCTGAAATATCTCAAAGTCAAGTCTCTCTCATTTTTCAAGTGTCGATGGATCGAACCTATCATTGATGGAATCGGAGTTCGAAATCCGATGACATCGACAATAGCTTCGATTCATCGACCAATTGGCAAAGAGTTTCAAAAGCGTATGACATTGAGTCTGAATCATCGAGCAGACCATCGATGCTATCGAGAGTATACGCTCGATAATATCGAACCTACTCGATGATATCGAACTCTGTCATAAATGTGACCATTTTATATCCGTTGGAGCTTTTTGCCTATATATAGAGGACTTGTCTTTTGTTGCTGTAAGAGAGAAAAGAGAGAGCTTTTGTGTGTTTCAACTTACATCTTATACCCTAAGCCTTTTCTCTCGAGGGAGTTCATCCTCCAATCCACCCTCACCATTGATATTCAATAGAGTGGATTGGAGAATGAACTTTCGCATTCAAGGATCCTCCAGCTACTACCTTAATGGCAAATCATTATGCTGGGATGCCTTAAATGCATAAGATTGGAACTACTCTATCTTCCTATTAGGAAAATTTTTAGAGAGTAGGATTCCATCTTTACCTTGACCCAACCTCAAGCCTAGTCTTGGTATATCTTTTGTGCTGCGGACCAAGGGAGCAGAAGACTCTTCGTCAACAAGGAGGAGGAGATCTTCGGCGTTGTGCTTGACAGGACTCATCAACTAATCTGTAAGTATTTAGAGTCCAAGAGGACACTTGCGATCATTCCTTTCTGGGATTCGGTCTTAAGTGGTTCTCACCCTTTGAAGTCCTCAAGGAGGCCTCCGGCGGGAGTGTACGCTGTGGGTGCGTTGTGTGGACCCTTGCTCTGTGGAGAGCATAAACATCTAGTCAGGAGTGAACCAGTGAAACTCTAGGGTTAGAGGTGAACCGAGTAGAAACCTCTAGGTACGTTATGTGGACCCTTGCTCTATGGAGAGCATAAACATCTGGTTAGGAGTGAACCAGTGAAACTCCAGGGTTAGAGGTGAACCAAGTAGAAACCTTGGTGTAAAGGTTGAAGGTGAACCTGATTTAAAACCTCAGGTTTGAGGTGAACCCTGGGAAACCTCCTTAGCGAAATCCGATACACTCAAGGATTGAGTGCGACAGCCGGGAGTGGAGTAGACTTATCATCGAACCACTATAAAATGGCTGTGTTTTGATTGCTTTCTCTATGTGTGATACATGACAATCTATTTATATATTTGATCACATCTCACACACACACACATAGTCACATCCAACACAGACTAAGTTGCATATTGCTATATCTTGATTAGTTTGTGATTGGATCCTCTACTTGGCTTGAAAGCTGGTAGAGTTACATTTGAGTAATCCTGAAAATTGCATACATGATAGGATTAGAGTGATAGGATTTTTAAATAACTCATAAATCTTTAAAAAGTCCTATTCACCCCCCTGTAGGACATATTGGCATATTCTGACTTCAACCCAAGCGGTCTTCACCGCTATTTCAGCATATACATCACAATGAGCCTCAAGTACGGGTCACATATACATCACAATACGTCTCAAATATGGGCCACATATACATCACAATGGGCCACATCTCATGGACCTTATATACATCGCAATGGGCCAGAACTATGGGCCTCTTATACATTAAGTGGGCCGCATCACATGGGCCGTAATAATGGGTCATATATACATCAAGTCTACTTTATCTCCATCAAATTTCATTAGATTTCGTGTTGTAGATAAATTCTAAAAATTAAAGAAGTAGCAGTTGTCCAAACTAATGATTTTCGGATAATTATCACAACAACCTATATTTCTCTATATTAAAATTTTTATTATATTTTTCACTTATTTTTATATGAAACTAGACTTATCAAGCTTCAATCTGTCTTTTGAATCACCTAAATTGGAATTATATCGAGGGATAACTTTTTGAAGTCGGACAAAAATTACAGAAAACGGGCCTCCTGGCCCGCTGGACTGCAAGGCCTCGCGGGTAGGGCGATGCCATCGCGGTCCACTGGACCTTAGGGTGATGGCTCGCCCTGGGGGTAATGGCATCCCACCCCCCCCCCCTCCCGGGCGGTGCCGAAAATGTGCGAGACCCACCTCCGGTCCCCCCGATTTACGTCGTTTGGGCCCCCTAGTCCGTTTGATGCGGTTTCAGGTATATTCACGCTTTCCAGGTCTTTTGAGTGTGGAATACACCGAATTATCGTCTAAACTCGTCAATTGACAGTCTAGAAAGGAATTGGGATCATCTCACATTATCACAGGTGCATACGGGTCATACTTCAACTATTAGTTTTGCCCGTCGGCGAAACTTGGAATTCTAATGTGGTTTTTAGATTCCATCACCCTCTTCCTAAGTTAGAGTGCATCGTGTTACCATAACCCATGTCCAGTTTAATCCAAATCATACTCTGATACCATTTGTAATGCCCTGAAATTCGGGGGTCGAGCAAAGCTCTACTCCCGAGTTCCAACGCATCACTTATGCAACATGGATAATGATGTTTAGATGTCGTCCATTAGCAATGCAGTAAACATGAGTAGGATTATACTAAAACAACATATTATACTCCAGAGTTAATGTAATTTGGTAAGCGGAAGACTGAAATATATGCATTTAATTATGAAAATGTTTCACAAATTTCGGAGTATTGAGTATGAAACCGAGCTAAATATATACATGTGTTGTTTCTAACCATATAAATGCAAAAAGTAAATGTGTTCAACTAAATAAGTATCCCAGTAGTCCCTGCGCATCGGTATGAGATCTACATAGATCCACCTGATAGTTGAACGTAGGAGAACTCTTCCTCCTCACATACGAAGTCCAACTCTGTTGTATAGACCTCGCCATCACCTGCATCTAAACCAGAGTTTGGGTGGTGTTTAAAACACCATTCCAAGTGGGAATGAGTAGCTAATTCAGTGGAACTATAAAGTAAAGGTTAACATGTTATCAATTCAACTAAGCAGTAATGATAAAGCAGTACAACAATTATATCCTAAGTACTCTTGTTAATGCAGGGATGATATGCGATAATGATGCATGCTGTAATAGCCCACGCCCACACTGTATGATATTGTCCGCTCTGGGCATAGCCCGCACTGTTTTGTTCTTGGGAGACTCCCCCAAAAGGCCTCATACAGTATAGGGTGATAACTATACATATAACCACCACAACTTCAGACGGCACTTCCGATGTGGGATAAAGCTTCACCTTTCACTGTGTGCACAGTAGCCTGCCAGCCATCTTGGGGCCCGCCCACGTGTGCCCACAGTGACGGGGCTTCACAATATCCCCCACCGAGGGCAGAGCCGTCCTCGGCTCTGATACCATTTGTAACAGCCCACCCCACCCACACTGTATATATTGTCCGCTCTGCGCACCCCCCGCACGGTTTTGTTCTTGGGAGACTCCCCCAAAAGGCCTCATACAGTATAGGTGATAACTCTAAACTACATATACCACACCACAACTTCAGACGGCACTTCTGATGTGGATAAAACTTCACCTTTCACTGTGTACACAGTAGCCTGCCAGCCACAGTAGCCTGCCAGCCACACAGTAGCCTGCCAGCCATCTTGGGGCCCGCCCACATGTGTGCCCGCCCACGTGTGCCCACAGTGACGGGGCGCCACACATGCCCTCGTCTGCACTCCCTCAGCGACATCATCTCACTATCACGCATGCAACACTCCCATTGTGCTCAAATCCATCGCCAAAGGCACATGCAATGCGGTGCATGTGCGTGTTAGCCAAGTTCTTAATTAAATCTATTCAAACAGTAGGTTTGGGAAGCTAAGGTACCTCCCTTTATATCATTTACGCAAACAATCATCCATCTAGGGTCGTCAATCCTAGTTAATCACATATGATAGGCAAGTTCGAGAGTTTACACTCTAGGTCGCTACGTGAGGCTCGTCACCATCAGCGTAGGCCTATTTTGTACTTGAGGTCGCACCACCAACACCCTACCAACTGGTAGTCTATTTTAGAAGGCTCATCACCAACTCGACTGGGCACTACAGCTAGGCTGCGCCGGGGTAAGCTTATTTTATACTCGAGCTCACTACGGGAAAGTCTCGTCACCTTAGGGTAGGCCGACAGCTCGAATACAGTGTCCCATACCACTGTATTCGGCTCACGAGTTTGGCTTGCTCACTGGTCACTACGGGGAGGCTCGTCACCCCAGCATAGGCCGACAGCTCGACCACGGTATCCCATACCACCATGCCTGGCTCATGAATCCTAGCGGATCATGGTACCAAGGTTAAACGGGCTTTGCACTGGTAAGTGGTTCCTTAGATTCAAGCAGTAGCGTCCATGCATGATGAACATACATTAGGTCAATCGGGTTACTTGGACAAGCTCGACTGGTACGAGCACACGTTGACTTAATCGACATGGAGCGCATAAGCACTCCGCGTGGCCTAACCACTGTCTACAGATAGTGTACGACTCAGATTCATCGAACGTGTCTTGTGTGGTGAAACGACATCGGCTACTAATTCGGGGATCATTACCGATTGCCTGGACTACGCAGTAGTCCCAATCATATTCATACACAGTAAGCAATTCATATGTGATAGTCAAACAGCATGTGACAACCAATGTAACGCCCCGAAAATCGAGGGTCGAGCATAAGCTCCACTCCCTAGTTCCAACGCATCACTTATGCAACATAGAAAATGATGATTAAATGTTGTCCATGTTAGTGCATTAAACATGAGTGGGATTACACCAAAACAGCATATCATACTCCAGAGATAGTTAAATTACGCAAGCGGAAGAACTGTGATAGATGTATAAAGTATATAAACTGTTGTAAGTCTCTAGAGTGTGAACATGTTACCGGGTTAAATATATATATGTATACTTCCCAAAATGGACCAAAAATGAATATACATGTGTGATTCAAAAAGATAAAGTAGCAAGTGTAAAGGCATATAGTTAACAACCCACAAGTCTCCGTCGATCAGGCCACGGCTCACATGAACCCGCCTGAAAACTGCATGAAAGAGAATGCCTCCTCGTCATCCTCATAGTCCAGCTCCGCCTCGTAGGCATCGCCTCCACCTGCAACTAAGACAGGGTCTGGTTGGTGTGTACAACACCCTCTCGTAACGTGGGAGTGAGTGATCAACTCAATGGAACCATAAAGCAAAGGTTAACATTTTATCAATTCAGTCAAGTAGTAATGATAAAATAATATAATTAAATATCCCTAAGTACTCTAATTAATGCAGGAATGATATGTATAAATGATGCATGCCCTCGCCTGTACTCCCTCTGCGATCTTCATTTAACGGTCGCTAATGTCAGTCACTTCCTCAGTGCTCTCTACTCAATGTCAAACGGCACATGCAGTGTGGTGCATGAACGTGATTACTAAGTTCTTATTAGTCCTTTTCATATAGCAGGATTGGGAAACTACGGTACCTCCCTTATATCATTTTCCAAACAATGATCCATTCTAGGGTCGTCAGTCCTAGTAAATCCCATATGATGTTGTGGTTCTAGGTGACTGCAAAGGGCTCATCACCTCGATGCAGTGTAAGCCTAGTTATACTCTAGTTGCTATGGAAAGGCTCGTCGCCTCTTCACAGGCTCAGAGTATGCTCGAGGTCACTATAAAGGGTTCGTCACCTTATCAGTGTAGGCCGAAAGCTAGAATACAGTGTCCCATACCATCGTATTCGGCTCACGAGGCTGTGTTGCTCACTGGATACTACGGGGAGGCTCGTCGCCCCAGCGTAGGCCGATAGCTCAACCACGGTGTCCCATACTACACCATGTCCGGCTCATGAGTTTTAGCGGATCGAGGTACCAAGGTTAACGGGGTTTTCACTGGTGAGTTTGGTACTTTAAGTTCAAGCAGTAGCGTCCATACATGGTGAACATACATCAGGTCAATCGGGTTACTTGACGAGCTTGACTGGTACGAGCGCACCTCGAGTTAATCGACACGAAGTGCGTAAGCACTCCGTGTGGCCTAACCACTGCCGACAACTAAAGTACGACTCGTATTCATCGAACACGTCCCGTGTGGCGAGACGACCTCAGCCACCTGATTAGAATCTATTACCGAATGCCTGGACCATATCATAGTCTCAAACACAACTCAAGTAAGATAGGAATACATATGTGCTAGTCTCATACAATATGTAGCAACCAACTTAAATATAAGTTTCATTTAAGCATTTCAACAAACACATAGCATACATGTTAGCATACATAGGCATTCAACCATATAACATGTAGTAATATTATAGAATACATAAAGGAAAACTATAACCACAGTTAAGGGAGTTGAGAATCCTATCTCAACACCCTCAGTACATGCATTTCCACAGGTATTTCCTCATTGAGGCATTTTATCAAACACATAGGCTACACATTTCAACATACACAGGTTGGACTAAATATAACATATATCATGGCAAACTCCTTTACAAAAGAGTTGCCACATACTCAACAGGCATGTATTCATCGTTGATAATCATGGCAAGCACAAATCTAAATTCCTATTCATTCAGTCATTTCAACAAACACTTAGACTAACACTATAACATACATAACGCATGTTGGCAATGACGGGTGTTAGGGCAATTCCTTTCACCAAGGAGTTGTCACACGCATAACAACTATATATACACAACAAATAATCATAGCAACCGTGACTCCAAAAAACATATGTATTCAATTATTTCAACAATTACATGGAATACACTATACTTAACATAGTTCATACGTATTCGTAAAACGAAACAAACATCATGTTTGGCATGTGAAATGACACCCAAGTTAGTAGTAATTCATTAACCGACATTGAAAGTCTTGAAAACCATAACCTAAACGTATATAGTCCGCACATTTTACCGATAACGAGTAACGAATTCAGTTTAGGCACTAAGTCTTTGTCAACGGTAGAATGACAATCTATAGCATGAATTAGGTTAGCTATTTCATCACTTACACTATTTGAAACCCTAAAACAGATTAGGGTTAGGTTTTCTTACCTAAGAGCAGGATCAGAATCGCCCGAATAGTGATACAGGAATGGTGGATAAGCACGTGGAACGGCGAGATTGAGTCCCGAGAACAATCTCCCACACTCTCCCTCTCTTTCTCTTTCTTTCCTTCTCTTTTCTCTTTCTTCTCTCTCTAGGGTTTGCGAAATCGTATGTGAAGGGAGAGAGAGGGTTTAAGCCCTTTATATAAGCTCAAAAGTGAGATCAATAGCCCCAGGGTCATGGTATACTTGGGTTATAGTCAAAATCCTTCCGTTCTGGCTCAACGAAGCACTTCTGAAGGCCCCTTTTCTACGTGCGGTCGAACTTAAGCTCCCTGACCTTGGATCTAGGTCAAGCTGAGTTTTCGGTCTGATCGAATTTACAGATCGACCGTGGCAGACCAGTTTCAGTTCAACGGTCACTGGTACTCGATCAGGGCCACAAGTGCACTAACATGTGTGGGAAATTTCTCCTGATCTGAGGGTGTATTTGGGTCAGATTCTGATGGTCTGAATCCTTATATTTGGCCCGCAAGCGACACGTCTCAGTTTACTTAATTTTGGATTTTATTTTCAAAGATATTCACGTTCCTCACACACATATTTTCCGGGCTCAAGTTGTGCATTTTTGGACACAGTCAAGACTTGATTTTCGAGATGGTTGTCAAGCCTAGTAAGGTGGTCATAATCGTTTTGTTTCGCGATAACCGGACTTTCAACTTGCGGTCCAGGTCCGATACAGAGTTTCGTGATGCTCCCGAGAGCAACTGGGTAATGAGATTGATCCTAGATTATAAGGTAATGTAGCGTCAACGATTCTGCAAGTTTTCGGTCTTGCAGTTCATATTTAAAGTGATTAGTGCTAATTTCACAAGTAAACTAGTTTAGCACTAGCTAATACTTGCCTAATTTATAAAGGATTTAGTCCTGTATGATTTTTTTTGCCTGAGGTGGTACTCGGACCTTTGTAGTTTGTATAGAATGTGATTCAAGCTATTAATACTTAATTAAATTACGCCCTAATCACAGCAGAATAAGGTCCTATGGCAGTTCTACGTCCAAGGACGTCCGTTGCCAAGTTAAGAAAAATTCGGGGTGTTACAACCAATTTCAGTATAAATCTCATTTGAGCATTTTAACAAACACATCGTACACATATTGTCATACATAGGCATTTTATCCATAAAGCACGTAGAAGTAAGATAAGTTACATGAAGGAAACTGTAACTATAGATAAGGTAGTTGAGAATCCCATCTCAACACCCTTATTAAATACATTTCCATAAGTATTTTCTCATTCAGGCATTTGATCAAACACTTAGACTACACATATCAACATACATGTAATAAATTAGTTATAATGTATATTATAGCAAATCCTTTCACAAGGGAGTTGCCACACGTACAACAATCATATATTCTCAAACAACAATCATGGAAAGCACAAATCATAATCTCATATTCATACAAACATTTCAACAAACAGATGAAATGCATTAATTTCAACATAGTTCATATATATATATATATATATATATATATATAATATGTGGAAAACATCGCATCTAAGCATATGTGATAGCAATCAAGTCAGTCATAAATCATTAACTGACATTGAAAGCCTTGAAAACCATAACTTAAACGTTTATAGTCCACGCCTTTAGCCGGTACGCCGATTTCGAACTCAGTTCGAACCCTACATCTTTCCCTACGGCACAACGGCTACCTAAATCACAAAAGAGGTTAGCTATTTCACTGATTCTTCTACTTGGATTCTTAAAACGAGATTAGGGTTAGAATTCCTTACCTAAATTGAAGTTGGAGACGACCGTGAAGCGATGTGGAAGGGTAATCGAGGCATGGAGTTGTGGGAGAGAATCCCAGCAACGATCTCCCATTCTTTCTCTTCTCTCCTCACACTTTTCTCCTCTTTTCTCTCTTTTCTCTCCTAGGGTTTGGAACAAATTCATATGTGAGAGAGAAGGGGTGGGTTAAGGGTCTTATATAGGCCCAGAACTGGTTTAAATGACCCCAGGGCCATGGTATACTTAGGTTATAGCCAAAGGGAGTTTGTTTCTGATAAACGGGGCCCATCCGGAGGTCCATTACTCACCTACGGTATAGAGTAAGTTCTATGGCAATGGATCTAGGCCAGGTTAAGATTTCGGTCCGATCGGATTTATGGATCGATCGTGGAGGACCAGTTTCAATTCAACGGCTATCGCTGCTTGATCAGGGCCACAAGTACACTAACCTGTGTATGAAAATTTCTCTAATCTAAGGGTATAGTTAGGTTAGAATTGACAGCCTAAAACTTTAAATTTGGCCTGTAAGCAAACGGCCCAATTCACTTAAATCTGAGTTCATTTTCTAAAGATATTCGCGTTTTTCACACACTTTACTGAGGGCTCTAGTTGTACATTTTTAGACACTATTCGGCTCGATTCCCACGATGGTTGTCAAGCCCAGCAAGGCGGTCATAACCATATAGTTTCGCGGTAATCGGACTTTTGAAGTGCGGTCCAAGTCCGATACGGAGTTTCAATGTGCTCCCATGAGCAACTGGGTTTTGAGATTGGTCCTAGGTTTTTAGGTAATGTAGAGTTAGTGATTTTAATGGTTTTGAGTCTTGTAGTTTGTATAGAAAGTGGTTCAAGCTAAATCCATCGATTGTTTAGTTTAGTACTTAACTACGTGTCGCCCAATTACGACGGACTAGGTTGCTCTATCCAAATCACCTATTTATTTCGTCAGATTTCATAAGACTAAGGGCCCAAAACCCATTTTTATTTATATATTTACTATTATAGTAAATTTAAGTTTAAGTATTGTTCTCTATCATTTAAACGTTAGGATTAGTATTTAATATGAAAGTACTTAGAAAAAAAATGGAAGAATAAGGTGGTGAAAGGTGAAATTTTTGAAGGAAATTAGTTAAAAGGGGATTTAAGACTTTGGGATTGAGTTTTTGAGAAGTTAATAAGGTGTTATGATCGACCCATTGCCTAAGGACGTCTAACTCCAAGTTAGCAAAAATCCGAGATGTTACAATCTGCCCCCCTTAAAAATAATTTCATCCCCGAAATTGGCTAAGGGTAATAAGTAAATATTTTATTATTTCATTTCCCCAAGTTTTATTGATTTCAAGTTTATATGTGTGGTAGGGTGTATACTATCTATGCTAGTCTGACTTATTTTAGTTTATCCTCCTTGAAACTTTTTCACCCTGAAATTGGCTAAGGCTCCTATTGAGTTCGTATTCAACGAGCGTATTTGGGGATACAATGACCTTGGCTATTGTAATTTAGCTCGTACCCATTGTTAGGCCTATTCTTTAATATGAATTGGTTTAACACTTAAACCCTAATTGCTTTCCTTCGATGACTTCATTATTGACATTCTAAGGAAGATTCAGCTCCTATTTAGTGACATATCCTTACGTACAGCCTGGATCAATTTCCTTTGATCCTGGGCCAATGGGGCATAGGACCACCATGCTTCCGCTGCACCACTTTGATCCAATGGATGTATAAACTGACTTAACTAGATTAGGCTCATAATGTTCTACCCCCTTAAAATTATTTCTACTCTCAAGGCTCAAAAATCTGTCCCGATCCGTATGTCAGAACAGGGTGTAATTTAGGACCTATCCTTGACATGAAACGGGAAACGACCTCTCAATACATTGGTCTTCCTTTCATCGATGATGTGTACTAGGGCATTGGTACCTATGGTCATAGAAAGGAGCTAAAAATGATGGATGTTGTGGTTGATTTCAGGGACGGGTGTGAGTTTGTGGCAATATGCCTAATTCTACCAAAGAAGGACTTTTACTACAGTCCTAACTTACCCTCTTTAATCATGTCCAATTTAATACGGTAAGATAATCTATACATTATTAGTACATAAGGAATTTAGAAAAAATAGGTTAATGACAGACTGTCTTTCTAAGTTCATATGCACAATATGTATGCCAGAATGGTCTGTGATTCAGGACCTAATTCCTAACTGTCTATTACCCATTTGAGAAATTTCTTGGGCCTAAAAAGAAAATTCTCTATTGGCTATATATTCTTAACACTTCTCAAAGACAAAGTAATAAATTTTTTGTTGTAAGTGGTCGGGCCAACACAGAAGGAAAGTTGTGTAGTGGGTCTGAGCCGGATACATAGACCTTCTGCCTAGTTTATGACAGAAAATTTGTCGTATCAGTTTTTAATCCTAGTTGATCCCGATCTTCTGCTTGATCAAAGTATTGAGTTCATTGGTAACTAGCAGGATTTAGAATTCGATTCAAACCGCGAATGCTTCACTTATATACAGTTCATCTACTCTGTATTCCTGATCGTAATAAGTCTTTGGGAAGGCAATTCTAAGGGGTGTGTTGACTTGACCTAACGTTCAATCCTAGGGATATATAAGTTTTATCTGAGTGTGACTAGTTTCTAAGTCAAAACAACTTTCCTAACAGTTATTAAAGAAGCCTATAAGGATCAAGGGGATCCAACGAAAGAATGAGGTCTCACTCCAACCTAATCATGCCAACTAACTAAGCCTATCATTCAATTATCTTAGCATAATCAGTCTTTTACATTCCTTAGTATAACCAGTAGCCTAGTCTTAATTTATGAGTAGCGGTAATCCAATAGTTGTAATCCAAAGTCTACGCTCATACGCTAGATGATTTCATACCATTTTTAATACAGGAAATTGTTTTATCGCTTAGGGTCAAAAGTTGTCTGATTAGAATTGAGTTGCCCGAACTTGAATTTAACTGCGCTCGAGCACTTCACATCTGGCCATACCAGTTAGAGAGGTCCTAGGGTTCATGTTATTAATTTATTGGGTTTCATATACTGTCAGATTTTATATAATTTTCATTCACAAGGTCCCAGGGTAGTTCTATACCCTTTTCTGGAACTTTTAATTAGTATATTATTTTAATTATTTTTTTTAGTAGTTCTTTATCAAGTCTACTTCATCTCCATCAAATTTCATTAGATTTTGTATTGTAAATAAATTCTAAAAATTATAGAAGCAACAGCTATTCAAACTAATGATTTTCAGATAGTTGTCACAATAACCTATATTTATCTAAATTAAATTTTTTATTATATTTTTTACTTATTTTTACATAAAACTAGACTTATCAAGCTTCAATCTGGCTTTTGAATCACCTAAATCGGAGTTATATCGAGGAAGATATGACCTTTTGAAGTCGGACAAAAATTACAAAAAATGGCCCGCCCGACCCGCTAAAAAATAGTTGTTGTCGAAAAAGGCTACCTATTGAAGATCATTAAAAATGTTGAACATAGCATAAAAGCTATCGATAGAAAAATAAAAAGCTAGAGGAATAAAAAAAGAATAAACTGTTAAATTGTAACGCAAGTTTCGGTTTAGATTTTGGTTATCCTGAATGCTCTTTTGATTATCAATGTCATCATGAAAATTAAGAATTGAACCTTTGATTGTGATAAATCCACATTTCACTATGCACCCATGAAACTCAATGTTTAAAATTATTCCAATTGGTGGATTAATATTTTGAACTTGACTATGAAATTTACCGAGTGCTAGAGAGTAAGAGGAAGTAATGCTCGACATTGATGTATTTTAGATTTCTATACTCTTGATTGTTTTTAGAATCACTTAAGCTTATATAAATTATCCTGTGATTTTTCTCATGTTTTGCTCGAGACTAGCAAAATGTTGGTTGACGTGTGTGTTAAGACTCAAATATTTCATATTTTCCCTCATTTATATTTTGATTTTATGAACATGATACTGCTTAATGTTATATTTTACGCACGTTCATGTTGCAAGGTGAATCTGAGAGCTTGGATTGAAAAGAATGATAAAAGCATGGATTTTGTGCTCAAGAATCACCAAGGCAAAGGAGGGATCTTACGAGACTAAGAATGGAGAATTCTCATGCCAAAGATCGAAGGAAACCAAGTACAAATGATGGAGAAAAGATTGGCAAAAGGATAAGTTAAACATCAGAAAAATAGGATAGTTCGATTCCACCAGCCATTTCAGTGCCACCGAAAGTGCACAAAACAGTCCAGCAAGAAAACAAATTAATTCAGTACCACCTAATGCCATTTCGGTGCCACCTACTACCATTTCGGTGCCACCTAAATACTCTGCACATATAATCTCATATGCGATAAAATTCAGATATGATTCGGTGCCACTGAACCAACTTCGGTGCCATCGAAATCGCGCAAAGTTATAACGCGGGGCCGACACGAATTGTGAAATTTGAGGCAGTTTGCAGAAATTCCAAGTCGGTGCGAAAGGTGGAGCTTCACAACTATAAATAGGAGTCCTTAGGATGTTCCTAGGTATCTTCTAGGGTTCAATGAGTGGAGCAAAATGGTGAAGCCATCGCTTGAGGATTTTTTTTTTTTTCTTCCTTAGTTAATTTTTTTATTTTATTTAAGAGTTCTTAGTTCAATCAAGTCTATGGTTGGCTAAACCTCTTATCTAGGGCTAAGAGGTGAAGCTTGTAGCGTGATTGAGATGTTTACTTTGCTTTGATTCATGTTTTTATTGAACCTTATGGATTCCAGTTCTTTATCAAGGAATATTTTAAGTTTTTAATGGTTTGTTGTGACAAATTACAATAGATCTGCAATTACTTTGAATATCTTCTTTTCCCGATTTGAGATTGTGAAATTAGTAAGTTCCGTTGTTCACCATCGTCCCTTGGGCATGGTTGGGTGATGGAATCCTTTCTAATCTTCACAATTCTCCTATGATTGGGTGTGGGATTGGTATATCTTGTTGTTTATCATTTGTCTCCTAAGCTTAGTTGGGTGATGGAATCACTTCCAATCCTCACAAATCTCATCTGTTAAAAATAGGTTCATGAAAAGTTCAGAAATCCGACCGTTTCTTCTTTCTCTAACTGTATAAGATAGGACTTTGATTCCAGTTGGATCTCTTGAATTATGCAAGGTAGCCTCCCAATAGCTACAAGTGGATCCTTGGCACCATAGTTCCGACCTTTAAATTTACAAGTTTCAATTATACATTCACAATTACGCTTTCAAATAATTTCATTTTTAGTTTTACATTTTCTTCTAATTCTAGTTCTAATTGCTTTCAAAATACGCACGAGATTAGTCCCTGTGGATTCGACCTCGGTCTCACCGAGATTATTACTACATCGCGACCCTACACTTGGGGTTGCATAATTTGATCCGTCTAACCATTCAACATAGCAAATGTTTTCCGTTTAATTTCTTATTTTAATGTTATATCACTTATTTCTATGTATCCTTTACATATGGAGATTGGAAAGTTCCCTGATGGCTCAAATTGATAATGGAGTGGGAAAGTTCTCCGATTGCTCAGATTGATAATGGAATGTTCCAGGATAATGAATGGGTGGGCCAGACCCATTTTGAGGTGGACACGGCTGTGTCACAGCTGTCTTGGCATAGAGACGGCTGTGGCACAACCTTCTTTACCATAATTTTTTTGTGGAATATTTTTAGGCTCACTTTTTGGGTCCATCATGATGTATATGTTGTATCCACACCGTCCATCCAGTTTGCTAGTTCATTTTAGGCCGTGCGTCGAAATATAAGGAAGATTCAGATTCCAGGTCGGCCCCACCATAAAAAAACAATGATTCCCATCATTGAAAGCTTTCTCAAGTTTAATTCCCATCCAACCCTTCATAACCCACCATGAATCATATGCTATATCCGTACCATCCATTCATCTTGGCAGATAATTTTAGGGCTAGGCCCAAAAATGAGTCAGGTCCTGATCTTAGGTGGACACCACCATAGGAAACAGTCAGGACCCTTGAAACCTTCCCACGGCCCGTCGCGTGGAGTATTTGCCATCCAAATTTGTGGCAGAGGTCACTGTGACCCGGATAAAGGACAAATATAGATATGCGCTTTTTTTTTATTTCTTTTTTTTTTTTATTTCTTTTTTTTGGGGGTTAGCATGTTAGTGGTTAGTTCATGTGGCCACCTCGGTGGATGTGTTTCATCCAAGCCATGATGCATGTTTCATCGACACCGTCCATCTATGTTCCCACATCATTTTAGGGCTAGAGCCTAGAAACGAGGCCGAATCAAATATTAGGTGGGCCACACACAGGGAACAATAGAGATAGTGACGTTCACCATTGAAGGCTTCCTGGAGCCCTACATGTTGTTTACTGCAATTCAACCTGTGGCACAAGGCCACGTACCCAAGATGAAAAGAAATCACAAATATCAGCTCGATCCTAAACCTCCTGGGTCAACGAGCACCACGCTGCCCGGCTGTAGCCCAGCTCGCGGGCCCAACCTGCGGTATTTGTTAGATCTGCACCGTCCATCTACTTTGTCAGATCATTTTGTGGCCAAAGGCAAAAAATGGCCATAAAATGAGACAGATCCTTGATCTCAGGTGGACCACAACACAGGAAATAATGGGTACAATGAGCTACTGTTGAAACCTTCTTAAGGCCCACCTATGATAATTGTTTGTCATCCAACCTGTTTATAGGTCACACAGACCTGGATGAAGACAAAACACAAATATCAATTTGGTTTAAAAGAGCAATTTCCCACTGTACGACCCATTTATGCCCAACGAACCTTTTGAAGCACACTTAGTTTTAGCTGCCGGGAATAAGCCCCAGTTACATGGACCCACATTTATTAAACCAAAATGCCCCTACTTTCTCAGAAATGTGAATTCTGAAAGAGTTTCCTATAGCTACGAATTATTACCTAGCCATAACCGTATTGCTGCAACAATTTATGTACTGTTTTTTTTTTTTTTACATGGAGAACTTTATTCTACTTACATTTTTATCTAATATATATATAATATATATATATATATATATATATATAAGCATATAAAAAAAAAATCTCTTTTTTTTTTTCATTTCTTTCTTTATTCATTTAACAAAATATCTTCTAAACTAAAATTAGTTACTTGACATACCATATATGATTTTGGGGTAGGAGAAGCTACTTTAACCAACCAACCTGGTTATTTTCTAAGATTCCATAGGTTGATGGTCGAAAATACATTTCATTCATTTCACGGTCAATTCCCTTCACTTCGCGGTCAATTCCCTTCATTTCACGGTCAATTCCCTTCACTTCATGGTCAATTTCATGCATTTCACGGTCAATTCCGGCGATTCCCCTTCACTTCACGGTTAATTCAATTCATTTCACGGTCAATTCCCTTCACTTCACGGTCAATTCAATTCATTTCACACTTAATTCCCTTCATTTCATGGTCAATTCCATGCATTTCACAATCAATTCCGACGATTCCCCTTCACTTCACAGTTAATTCAATTCATTTCACGGTCAATTCCCTTCACTTCAAGATCAATTCCGCGCATTTCACGATCAAATCCCTTCACGGTCAATTCCGGCAATTCCCCTTCACTTCATGGTCAACTCAATTCATTTAACGGTCAATTCCCTTCACTTCACGATCATTTCCGTGCATTCTTAAATTTCATGCATTTCGCGGTCAATTCCCTTCACTTCATGGTCAATTCCATGCATTTCACAGTCAATTCTGGCGATTCCCCTTCACTTCACGGTCAATTCAATTCATTTCACGTTCTATTCCCTTCACTTCACGGTTAATTCAATGCATTTTACAATCAATTCCCTTCACTTCACGGTCAATTTCATGCATTTCACGGTCAATTCCCTTCACTTCACGGTCATTTCCATTCATTTCATGGTCAATTCCCTTCACTTCACGGTCAATTCCATTCATTTCACGGTCAATTCCGGCGATTCCCCTTCACTTCACGGTCAATTCCATGCATTTCACGGTCAATCCCCTTCACTTCACGGTCATTTCCATTCATTTCATGGTCATTTCCCTTCACTTTATAGTCAATTTCATGTATTTCACGGTCAATTCCCGTCACTTCACTGTCAATTTCATGCATTTCACGATCAATCCCCTTCACTTCACGGTCATTTCCATTCATTTCACGGTCAATCCCATTCACTTCACGGTCAATTCTATGCATTTCACAGTCAATTCCCTTCACTTCACGGTCATTTCCATTCATTTCACGATCAATTCTGGCGATTCCCCTTCACTTCACAGTCATTTCCATGCATTTCACGGTCAATTCCCTTCACTTCACAGTCATTTCCATTCATTTCACGGTCAATTCCGGCGATTCCCCTTCACTTCATAGTCAATTCCATGCATTTTTCGGTCAATTCCCTTCACTTCACGGTCATTTCCATTCATTTTACGGTCATTTCCCTTTACTTCACGGTCAATTCCATACATTTCACAGTCAATTCCCTTCACTTCATGGTCATTTCCATTCATTTCACGGTCAATTCCGGTGATTCCCCTTCACTTAACGGTCAATTCCATTCATTTCACGGTCAATTCCTGCAATTCCTCTTCACTTCATGGTCAATTCCATGCATTTCACAGTCAATCCCTTTCACTTTACGGTCATTTCCATTCATTTCATAGTCAATTCCCTTCACTTCACGGTCAATTCTATGCATTTCACAGTCAATTCCCTTCACTTCATGATCAATTCCATGCATTTCACGGTCAATCCCCTTCACTTCGGGGTCATTTCCATTCATTTCACGATCAATTCCCTTCACTTCACGGTCAATTCCATGCATTTCATGGTCAATTCCCTTCACTTCACGGTCAATTCCATGCATTTCACGGTCAATCTCCTTCACTTCACGGTCATTTTTATGCATTTCACGGTCAATTCCCTTCACTTCACAGTCATTTTCATTCATTTTATGGTCAATTCCCTTCACTTCACGGTCAATTCCATGCATTTCACAGTCAATCCCCTTCACTTCACAGTCAATCCCCTTCACTTCACGGTCAATTCCATGCATTTCACGGTCAATTCCATGCATTTCATGGTCAATTCTCTTAACTTCAATTTCATAGTAGAATTTCATAGTAGATTTTCTGAATTATTTAATAGAGGATCTAAGCTACTTCAATTGCATTTGCCTTTCAAGAGGAACCTTGAATGCCAATTTTGCAACACCCTTTTGAATACAAGTAAGTTGAGACGTAGCACCAAATGAAAAGTGGGGTAAAAAAAATGCATCTTTTTTTTTTTTTTTTTAAGGTGAACGGAAATGCATCCATTATCACCCACCAATAATAAATAATACAAAGAATAACATACAATGAAAGAGATAAGATGAAAACTACAAAGAATCGACTTTGGCGTACAGAGCTCAGAAGTTGGCATGCACCATCTACTGTCCATGGACATCTAGTGGGAATGCTAAGTCTCAACATGCACTTCAACATAGGATTTCAAATCCCATCTTGAAACTGTGATGGGATTCCCACAATCCCACCACTGCCCAAGTGCTAAACCCCACACAGAATAAGAGATTAGTGTCAAGTTATTCTCATTATACACAGTCTACACCATGGATTGACGACTTATCTAAATTGGATGCAACTCATCCAAGCCAATTTGGACTCAGTCAAATCAAAGACAATTCAGCACCATGATCAGCATTGAAAATACGCATGACTTGACCCAACTAAGACGAGTTGCTCCTGACTTGGCCGAGTCGTGACTCAAGTCAAGATCAAACAAGCCAGTCTGAGTCATTAAATTAAACTTTTCCCAATAAAAATATTATCGCAAAAGAATTTATAATAAAAATATCATACTATAAATGAATGTTCAAAATCAAAGCAAGAAATACTCCAACCCAAATTTAAGAGAAGCGACCCAACGTGTGTTTGTCACATGATACAAAACCATTCTAACTCATAGATAAAACATGTGGCATGTGAGAACGCCAATCCAAACCATCAAACCCATGGACCACATTGTGGATATCGCATAGCTTAAACATCACACCGATTGACTAAACTCACACTTTCAGTGGCCTTCAAATAAATCAATACTCAAATTGAACATTGAAACCATCAAAATCGGGAGCCACATTATGGATAGAGCATAGCCCAAACATCCCGACAATTGAATGATTGTGCGCTTTCAATGGCCTTCAAATGAATTAGAACCCAATGGGCAAAATCAGATAGTTATAGACATCAGATCAATGCAATTTTTGGAACATGCTCGATCGACAATAGGACCCACCATCTTGACAGTTCGAATTGAGCATGTATGCATGCCGTCAATTGTAACGTCTCGGAAAAATTCGTACAAAGACCCGAGTACCACCTCAGGCAGAAATCACTCAGGACCAAATCCTTTAGAAATTAGACGAAATTAATTAAGTGTTAAACTAGATTAGCTGTGAAATTCGCTTGAACCACTTTAAATACGAACTTCAAGACCCAAAACTTGCAGAATCATTAATGCTACATTACCCTGAAATCTAGGATCAATCTCATTACCCAGTTGCTCTCGGGAGCACATTGAAATTTCATATCGGACCTGGACCGCACGTCGAAAGTCCGATGACCACGAAACTAAACGCTTATGACCGCTTTACTGGACTTGACAACCATCTCGGAAATCAAATCCAGAGAATATCCAGAAACTCACAACTTGAGCTCGGAGCGAAGTGTGTGAGAAACGCGAATATCTTTAAGAAATGAACTCAGATTTAAGTGATTTGGGACGTTCGCTTGCGAGCCAAATCTAAGCTTTCAGACCGTCAGAATCTGACCCAATTACACCTCGGACAGAAAAAATTTTCAACACATGTCAGTATACTTGTGGCCCTAATCGAGTGCCGGTGACCGTTAAACTGAAACTGGTCCGCCACTGTCGATCTGTAAATCCGATCGGAAAGAAAACTCAGCCTGACCTAGATCCAATGTCAGGGAGCTTAAGTCTAACCGCACGCAGAAAAGGGGACTCTAGAAGTGCTCTGTTGAGCTGAAACAGGCCACTTTTGGCTATAACCTAGGTATACCTTGGCCCTGGGGCCATTGAGCTCAAGTTTTAGCCTATATAAGGGCTTTAAACCCCCTCTTTCCCTTCACATACGAATTTCCCAAACCCTAGAGAGAAAAGAGAGAAGAAAGAGAAGGAAAGAGAGAGAAAGTGAGAGAGAGACTAGGGGTTTGTTCATGGGATTCTACCCTGCCTCTCCACGTGCTTACCCACTGCTACCGAATCGCTATTCCGGCGATTCCAACTCCAATATTGGGTAAGAAAACCTAACCCTAATCTATTTTAGGGTTTCAGATAGTATAAGTTACGAAATAGTTAACCTAATTCATGCTATAGGTTGCCAATCCTCCGTTGACAAAGACTGTGTCTAAAACGACTCTATTACGCGTTTACCGGCGTAAGGTGCGGACTATAAACGTATAAGTTATGGTTTTCAAGGCTTTCAATGTCTGTTAATGATTTATTACTGACGTGAGTATCATTTCACATGCAAAATGCGATGTCTGTTTCGCTTTTCAGTTATATATGAACTATGTTGAATATAAGGTAATCCATGTGGTTGTTGAAATGATCGTATACATAGGAAATTCAAAATTGAGTTTGCCATGATTAACTGCCGTCTATGTATACTAGATGTATGTATAATAACTCTTGGGCCAAAGGATTAGCCCTAATACATGTTATATCAACATACATTGTGTATGTTATTATGTGTAGCTTAAGTGTTTGTGAAAATGACTGAATGAGTATAGAATTTGCATTCGTGCTCGCCATGACTAACTGTCGTGGATATATGATTGTCGTATAGGCGACAACCCTTTAACGAAAGGATTTATCCTAATACGTATGATAACTAATATATAATATGTATGATGAAATGTGTAGATTAAGTGTTTGTAAAAATGTCTGAATGAGTTAGCAGTTAGCCAGGTGTACCTGTATGCGAGTTGAGATATAATTCTCAACTACCTCAATGATGTGTACGATTCCCTCCATGTATGTCATATTCTGATGTCTGTTTTGTTTATGAACGGAATATGTGTGAATTCATGTTTACATTGCATTTCAGAACATGTTCAAATGATAGTATGATTTGAAGTATTGATCCATTACTGTTTTGATTATCTCATATGATAATTTGTTGTAATTGAATGTGGTTGGGGCTATTACATAGTCCAGGCAAACGGTAACAGATCCTGATTAGGTAGCTGATGTTGTTTCGCCACACGGGACGTGCCTGACGAATCCTAGCCGTACTTCGGTTGTTGACAGTGGTTAGGCCACGCGAAGTGCTCATGCACTTCATGTCAATCAGCTCGACGTGCGCTCGTACTAGTTAAGCTCGTCAAGTAACCCGATTGACCCGATGTATGTTCACCATGTTTGGACGCTACTGCTTGAACATGAGGTACCAAACTCACCAGTGAAAATTCCATTAACCTTGGTACCTCGATCCGCTAAGACTCATGAGCCGGACATTGTGGTATGAGACACTGTGGTCGAGCTGTCGGCGTATGCCGGGACGACAAGTCCACTCGTAGTGACAAGTGAGCAACATAAGCTCGTGAGTCGAATATGGTGGTATGGGACGCTGTATTCGAGCTGTCGGCCTACACTGATAAGGTGACGAGCCCTTTGTAGTGACCTCGAGCATACTCTGAGCCTGCGTTGAGGTGACGAGCATTTCCGTAGCAACTAGAGTATAAACTAGGCCCACACTGCATTGAGGTGACGAGCCCTTTGTAGTGACCTAGAACCGTAACATCGTATGAGATTTGCTAGGACTGACGACTCTAGATTGGATATTTGTTTGGAGAATGATATAAGGGAGGTACCTTAGTTTCTCAATCCTGCTGTATGAAAAGGACTAATAAGAACTTGGTAATCACGCTCATGCACCGCACTGCATGTGCCGTTTAACGTTGGGTAGTACACTGAGGAAGTACTGACATGCGCGACCGTTAGATGAAGATCGCAGAGGGAGTGCAAGCGAGGGCATGCATCATTATACATACCATTTTTTGCATTAATTAGAGTACTTAGGGATGGTTGACTGTGTTATTTTATCATTACTGCTTGACTTAATTGATAACATGTTAACCTTTGCTTTATTGTTTCACTGAGTTGATCACTCACTCTCATGTTACGGGACGGTGTTATACACACCAACCAGACCCTGTCTTAATTGTAGGTGACGGCGATGCCTACGAGGCGGAGCCGGACTTCGAGGATGATGAGGAAGCATTCTCTTATATGCAGTATTCAGGCGGGTTCACGTGAGCCATGTTCTGATCGACGGGGCTTCAGGGCTTATACATCGTAGAGGACCATCGCATTTTTGACATTTTGTATTTTGAATCGATACTTGAAATATTTCACCTGGGATATGTTTATACTCTGGAGACATACCACAACTTATATGCTTAATATCTATCTATGACAGTCTTCCGCTTGCGTGATTCAATTATCTATGGAGTATGATATACTGATTTAGCTTAATCTCACTCATGTTTAATGCACTAACATGGTCAACATTTAATCATCATTATCTATGTTGCATAAGTGATGTGTTGGAACTCGGGAGTTGGGCCTATGCTCGACCCTCGATTTTCAAGGCGTTACATCAGCACTGGAGATGAGTTATCACATCCAATTTGCGGTCCTAACTCGGTCGACCCCAACTTACTGTCCCACTGACCCGACCGGGTCGACCCCGGCTGGTTGTCCCACCCTGGACTTTTTTTTTCCCTGTTGTAATCCCCACTGCTTTTTATGGGTCCCATTATGAGCTATGTGTTATATCCAAACCATCCATCTATTTTGGCGAGCTTGTATTAAGCCTAAAGACGAAAAATAAGACAGATCTAGCTATCAAGTGGACCACACTGTAAAAGGCAGTGGAGGATTGAACGTCTACCATTGAAACCCTTTTAGGGGTCACATAAGTTTTAGATCATTATGAAATTTGTTTTTCCTCTTCATCTAGTGACCTTATGAATAGATTGGATGGAAAATAAATGTTACGGTGGGCCCTACAAAATTTTCAACAGTGAAAATCAATTTTCCCGCTACTCTTTGTGGTGTGGTCCAGTTGATCTTGGAAATGATAATATATATATATATATATATATATTTTGATAATGCTCCAAAATGATCTTGAAATATGGATGAACGTTGTGGATATAATAAATACATAACTGTGGGGCCCATGTAACTTTGATCTCTTTTGAACCGTTCGTACAACTCAGAGCTTAAGAAGCGTCAGCGCTCATCTTCGAGCACCAGCCGATCCGCTTCTGGAAGGAAAAGCAGGGAATTTTCGACCTGAGAAAAGCTGTCCGTACAGCTGGCGCTTATTCTTGGAAGGTAAAATCAAGTGGGCTTAAAAAGGTTCGTGGACCATATATGGGTTGTACAATAGGAAATTTCTCGGTTTAAAATGATTGGGGTCAGGGGCGCCCACCTGATATTGTATTTTGTCCATGATATTCATTCGGTAGTGGGACCCACCATGGTGTATCTGTTTAATCCACGCCATTCATCTATTTTGTCTGATCATTTTAGACCATGAGCCCAAAAATGGAGCCAATCTAACCCTTAGGTGGCTCGTATTGGTGAATTGTAATGTTCATTTGTCACCCAACCTATTTGTGGGGATCACTGTGGACCCCACGATAGTGCAAGTGTTTATTTAGGCTGTCAAAAGTGGGCTCCACTTTGATGTATATATTTTATTCACACCGTACATATGTTGTTATATCATCTTTAGGACCGCATGATGAACCATGCCTATTCATATGCTTTTACCGTACCATGCACATAAAGGTATGAAGGAACTGTCACACAACTCTCACTCTCTTTATATTGAGCCATTTAAGGTTAATGTTACTAAGTTATGAACCTGACATTGTATAGGTGAGTGAGAATACATAAGTAAGTTTCGTGATTGGTAAAACGCTAGCCCAATAAAGTCGACACTGATAATATGCTTAGTGTAATACGCTTATTCACATGCTTTTACTTATCATTTATATTCTTGACTATGGATATGAATGTATCATAGCGTATGCCATAGGATTGTGGTTGATACTTAGGCCATGGGACTTTTCAGGGGACCCGCATGAGATGGAGTCGCTTTGCATGTATGCATGATTTGCATAACATGGTTGCATGACTCAGATTATGAACTCCGCCATTCATGCATTTGTATGCACACCCTAGAGACATTAGGGTTGTACCCACCATGGGATTATCATGGTTGACAATTATGAGAATGGACATCGAAAATTCTTTTACAGCATGTTGGGCGCTAATGATGTCCATGGGTGAAAGGCCATAAACTCTGAAATCATGGGATACTCTAATATCTAGATCGAGTGGAATCATGAGCGCACGAAGACCAAATACCAGTAGGTTGCATCTCACACTTTGTTGGGCTCGGTTGAAGGGGGTGTGACCTTACCCGCTCGGGTGAAGAGGAATATATGCTATGTTGAGTCTAACCAGCTCTAAAATGAATTCGTTATTGACTAGCTGACTGAATTTTTGCATACCACTGATGAGGCAGATAGTGAGGTCTCCTCCACTCGCTTGGTTATGCGCGAGATGGGGCGATAACCAGTGTCGAAAGTGTACAAGACTCCGGTGATGTCCAACTAAGAACCGTACTAAGATGTGAGGATTGGAATGATGCATCACATATGATATTTAGACATTGCATCATATTTGTCATTCATATACTCGAAATTGTGGATGCATATAGACAATCTAAGTATCATACAATTATTGACCAAGATCCTCAATATGTATGGGACTATTCGGGATTATGAGTATATCATTATGGAGTTACTTCACATGTTAGGTATGAGACTAACATGGGTTGTAGGCTTGGGTGCGAGACCTTTACTAGTGCACGATACTACACACCATGACTCGATAATTCAATATGCACTCTTGCATTCTTGTATCATGTCTATTGTGATAACATACCTTACTCACGTTATTTCATAGCGTATATTGCATAGCCTTGGTACAACTAGTTGTATGATTGATTTCCATCATTTTTTGCTTACTCTGATGTTGATATATTGATACAATATATCTGTCACACGCATTAAGCATACATACACGCGCTCTACTAAACTTCATAAAAGGCTTAGCACGATGTTTAACATACAGGTTACTATAAAAGGTAACTGTTGGCGAGCTGGAGCACACTTATTGTTTATATTTTGAGATATTGTGTATTAATATTGTACCTTGAATGATTGATTAATGGATATGTATGTTGCTTGTGAAGTTCATTAAATTATGCTTAGATTCATAATTTTTCCCTTAAAAATCTTCCTTGTAGGATTTTGTTTTTGGGATTTAGTATAAGTGAGGAGCCGAAATCAGGGTACTATGGAAGCTGTCAACATTAAATTTGGTCTGCAACAAATAGGCGTTGGAAATCAAATTTGAGGCGTGACACAAAATCCGGTCAATAATTTTTGAGTAATGGATGTTGTTGGTCAATCTATTCCGGATAAGGCTTATGTTATACCCGGGTAGTAGTGCAGCCGAAAACTTGGCCTGCCACTTCTTGAACCAGTTGCGTAACCTGGTCATGATTTAGATGTTGAGGATGTTGAGATTCAACCACTAGTGACGGATCTGGACCTCCCAAGTATTGTCCAACGTTATAAGGAGGATTCCTAAGTAAAGAATGCCCCCTAGGCATTCACTGGTTTCTGACTCCGAGAATAAAGTTTCTAGCTTCCTGCTCAAGTAGCCTAAATTCGGTAGGTAGAGGCGCATTTCACATTCCTTGTACCGGGGTAGGATGCATATTTTGTTGTATGGTAGGTATTGGCAGCATTGGCACCAAGTTCCCAACAGAGCTAACCTTAACATTTTACCGAGGTGCAGTATGCACCCTCTCGATAAGTACAGCTACCATTCGGTTCAAGTTTTTAGTATGGCTGGCCATCCACCTATTGAAGGTGTCTGCTTGAATTCGTGATTGCTATGCTTGAGCTCGTCCTTACTCCATAATATACCGGGTTTCCATTTACATATCGTGCATGCCAATTGATATTGTCTTGAGAGAGTCGCTTCGAGATGAGGATGTCCCTTCCTGGCTTTAAGGATTGAGCATTGAGTTTGATGATGAACCCAAGAGTTTAGGTGGTGGTCATACCTGCATCTCCCCAAGTGGAGGCAATTTATAAGGTGTTGCAAGCTCGTTTGCCCCATAAGAGTTTTGGGTAACTCTTCGACTCATATATTCACGGTTGGATAATTAGTCGCGCTTATGTCACATGGTATGTTTACTAAATTGGGGGTCTTGCCGGGCATGCAAAAAACTATTGGCCTTTTGATTTTCTGAATTTGGTCATGTATGATGTGTGTGGGCGTGTCAAAACCGACTGTGCGGCTTGATTGCAACCGAATAACTTTGACCCCAAGCGCCAAGATAGACAGATATGTCAGAATTGATTGTATATGACTGCGATTTAAAAAGAATGGTCGCTTATTCAGTCACTCGCATGATGTTGTTTAAAATGATCAGGCGATTATCAGAGGGTAGGGTTCGTCCTCCGAGAATGAGTTGCACATTGCCTTTCGTATGAAAGGATTTTCAGATATAAAAGCAAAATAAAAAGGAAACACTTACAGTCGACCGTAGAGAGTAACCGCAAAACACTTTTATGAGAGAACTGCTTGTATTTCAATATAAATTGTCCAACATATAAGCGTAGACTTGGATTACAACTAAGAATTACCTCTACTCATAATGTAATGTAAGATTAGATTACTGATTATGCTAAGGAACGTAAAAGATAAATTATGCTAAAAAATATAAAGATAATTGATAGATTGATTTGCTATAAGACATTTTGCTTCGTTAAATTCTTTTGCTATTTATATACTTCCTTGAAATAACCATCTACGTGCTTCTTTCCATGTTCGATTAATTATACCAGCTGCTTCGATACCAATCCGACCTTTCATACTCTTCGTGAACACTTGTCCTAGTAACTGTTTGAGTGCTGCTTTTCTCTCAACCTAGTTTCTTCTGTCATTACTCGCTTACGCAGATGCGTATTATCCAACCAATGTTAGCTATTATCTCGGCAATAATATCTTAGCTGATCTTAAATGTAGTATGTATTTTTTATTCGATGACATGTCCTATCTTAATTGGCCCTCCCAGTAACCCTACAAAATAGGGTAGAACAAAAAAGCATTAGAATATGATCGGTTCAAATAATCATTTAAGATGGAACAGTAATACCCTGCGTACTGTATCCTATCAAAGCCCTTCAACATTAGCTCCATCCCGTGTGTGGCGGACGGCAGTGTTTGGACAAAATCTGATCTGTCCATCATGTATACCCTATCCTTCTCTTCTTATGTTCCAAAACTCAGGTAAGCACCACCGTGTAAAATCATGCTTACAAAGTCTAAAATTAAGTGTTATGGCCCGCCTAATGTATTACACGTCCATTCATCCTAGCCGGATGCATCTTATGAATGGATTAGATTTAATATACAAAATACAGTGAACCCCACATACAAACTAGACGGTTTTTAATGGTCGGGGTCCCATCATTACCGTTCCCTGTTGTGTGGCCCACTTGAACTATGGACCGGCCTGATTTTTGGGGGCAGAAAGGGCACAAATGATGGACGAATTGGATGCCATTACACCACGGTGGACTTCACACGTCGACTTATATGCAAGCTTAATACATGACGTGGGCTCCACACGTCGAGTTATATGTCAACCTTTTAATACATGACGTTTGTCTTGGATCCAGCTTGTATGCGATCCGTTGGCGGTAAAGAAAAGTGCTGTATGTGAAATCGCACGTGCAACCGCTGTATGCGATCGTTTTTCAGGTTGTAAATAGGAATTTCTGGTTTTGAATGGAAAATCGTTAATTCTTCCCCAAACCTTCTGTTTTGATTTTATGTCGCAATCATCTCCATACGCGTCTCCTAAACTCATAGAAAAGAAGGTACCATCACCATACAATGCCCGAGAAATTCATCTTCTTTTTAGGGTTTCTCTCAGCCATAATCTCACTTTCTTCCCAAGAATCATCAACCTGCCTAACAGTATACAAGGAAGGTGGGGCCCCCGCCGTCTTCCAATCCCCAAAATGCCCTCGCTGGACTCTCACTACTGAAGGTCTGCGCCGTCGGGCAACGAATTGCCAGTCGGCCGTGCTCCAGGGCAGAAGGAATCATCAGGAGGATCGTACCCTCTGCGTTCTCGATATGCGGATTCCATTCCCCAGTACGTCGAGGATTCATCGTCCCTCCCCCGCCTTCTCTTTTATTTCGTTATTTCTTTATTTATTATATGGTAACTTTCCTTCGGTTGCGTATGTTAGTCTTACACCAGTTTTTGCACCATTTTGGCAATGGGAAATTATATGATACTCAGGCAGCGTATGACACTTGATATGCAGGCAATCAGAAGTTGTACTAAATCGACTAAATTGTGGAAACTGCTTTCGCTATGCCCCAGTTACAAAATCATATTTGGTTGAACAATCCTAACCTCTGATTTGAGGGCACTTGTTTGTTTGAATAGGGCCATTGGATAGTTTTTTTTTTTTTTTTTTTTTTGTCCAATGAATTTCCACCAATCCAATAGTCAGATAATGAAATAAGCATAGTTTTTGCTTCATGATGTATGTAAACTGCAAACCATGATCTGGACAGTTTAACTGGACTTGCTTGTGTGCCACATGTATGGCATATCTAAGTAATTTCTAAGGTATATGTCATATCTAAGTAATTTCTAAGTGCCCGTGTATCATCCATCACACTTTGCCAAAATATAAAGAATTTCCTCTTTGAAAATGGTGTTGGTTTGACCTCCTCAGATGTTGCAATAGTTTACAGCTATTTAGACTGTCCCCATTGTGGGTCCTGTTGTGGATGGATCATATCTCTAAAATCACATTGATCAAGCAATCCTAATCATCCACTTAATGGCTACCAAATGGATGTTAAAAATTTAATAGCGAGTGGTCCAAATTCAAAGGGATAAGAACTTGAATTGATAATGTTATATTTTTGCTGAGTTTTTTTGGTTATGCTTCATCTGCAGTTAGGTCAACAATTTCTGTAGAACTATGCCATGTTGGTTGAAGAGTTGCCACCATTTTTTAAATGGCGCGACACTAATGTAGGAGTCTAGACCTACATCTAGATGTAAAGGTTGTTCGCCCCACACGTACCTCTGCAATATGCACAGATGCATGCTAAACTAGTACATCTATAGGACATCTGAGCCTTGTATCTAGTGGCGCTGCTGCATTGATTTCTTGATCAAACTAACAGATGTCTGAGTTTTTTAGACCATCAATTGTTTTTATTTTCTACATGTGTGGCCTACTGCCTACCTAATAATCGACCAGTCTGCCTTTTGGCCAAATGATGGACATTGTGGGTCCCACCTGATACATGACTTCTACACATTCCAGATTGGCACGTCTGTCCACATCTAGAGCAGGTTTGTTAATTCTCTCAAGAAGGGGATTATTTGATCTGCTGGCAGTGTATGAAATTTGAAATGCATGCTGACAGCTGGTTTACATGTGGTGTGCATGTACCTCAATCCACCATCCAAATTGTGGTCCCCATTGTTGATGGGTATGGGCCAAAAATTACTCTAAATGAATGACCTTAACTGGTCAATTGGTTATTAATTGGGTGCCTCAATGAGAGAAACGTAATTTTCCAAATTCTACAAGCCAATCTCAATCTATTTCTCATTTGACGGGGCAGGGGTTGTGTGGTCCCCTCCTTGTCGGAGGAACATCATGGATGAGGAGATTGGTGAGGTTGTTGGTCTGTTGGACTTCCTAAAAAGCACAAAGCCGATGATTTAGATGTAAGATATGGTTTCTCCAATGTTTCCATGCATTTCTGGTTATTGGCGATATCGACATTGTTTATGCATCCCTGATCATCGAAACATTTAGCAACACCGGTACTTCGAACACTGGTTCTCCCCAACATTTGCTTGATGTGCATGGGGAACGAGGATACCATTGATCACCCCTTCATCCATCGCTTGTTTGTTGCCAGAGTGTGGGATCATTTCCTGAGCTTTTTTCCCACTGCCTGGGTCATGCTGGAATTAATGGAGGATTTGCTTTGTGCCTGGCATGGAGGAGTTGGTAGGGCTGCAAAAGACTTGTGGAGATTGCTAATTATGGTTGTGTTTGGGGTTATTTGGGTATAAATGGGCGTTGTTTTTGCAATCATCAAGAGGGTTTGAATGAGGTCAGTAGTAAAGTCAAAGGCCTTGTTTCAGATTGGGCAGTGAATGTAAAGGCAGCTTCGGCTGGTCCTATCTTTGAGATGTATTGATTTAGCTCGTGGGTTGTATTCTTTCCTCATGCTCGGCGAGTTTTCTAATAAAATTGCTATTATCTCTAAAAGAAAATCTCCATTAATAGGTTGTTAACATCATCCAATCAATCTAAGTTTAGGTACATGCCTTTAGAAAGTGGCTTCACTATTTGGACAGTTTGGCTTGAGTTACATATCACAACTTGCGATGCATATGGATTGTCTGTTTTGCCAGAGAATCAGTGTTTTTCTACTTTCAGAAACAATAAATCTTTAGGAAATTCATAAGCTTGATTGATGGAATTTGCAAGATCCAAGGAATTTCCAGAATGAATCTATTTGCCATTTTTTTTTCTATGATTGCTATCACTACAGTTTGTGATAGAAATGTGATTCTTCTGTCACATTTTATGATCCTTGTATACACAAATATTTGATCCTTGGCTAGTGGATGTGTATTGCCACCTTGGGTCCCGAGTTCATACATGTTGGGCCCACAGTTAGTGATCCGGGCTGTTGATTTGATGAGGCCCACTGTGTATGGATGATGCCCCAAATATCTCCCCAACGGGAAAATTCTGACCCTTTTATCAGTAGTCTGCAAATAGATGGTTAAGAAAGGATTACTGTTTTTTTTTTTGAAGGGTAAGAAAAAATTACTGCAGTCATCATTCAATGGAAAAAGGCCAAACTTTAGATGACTAAAATTTTCAAATTTGAGGGGTTTCTAAGACATGGTCCAAGGATGGTGGGGCCCATCAGATCAACTGTCTGGATCACTGAAGCACAAGTCTGGTCCCACTTGCCCAAGGACACTGTTTTTGGGTTGAGGAAAATCTTCCCTTCGTGTAGTATCTGACTGCAATAACTATTATAAGGATTATTGGACAGGTTTAATAGCCTTATAACAGGTATACTGTAAGTCTGTAACCAGCTTCGTAAGAACTAGACTGGACCAGACAGTTCCACATGGTTTGTACCAGAGCTGGTACTGTTTCTATTTGATGAGAAAACTGGATTGGTCAAGACCAACTGACATTTGTTTGAGCCTGAATGAGTAGATGTAAGATAGTGTCAAACCATTTGGACTGGACCACCAACCTCACCAGTTCTAATGCATTACAACAGCTATCTGTCCACTAGCGGATGGCTGTTTAGAATTTGTTATAGTGAACTCTTTTAAAGAAGAAAAAATGGAATAAAAGAAGACAAAGTTCCATGGTAACAACTGTTATAAATTCAGTAACGGTTCATATGGTTATCTTGGGCGGCTATCATGAAGCAATAAAGGTGTTACGAAAATCTTTTTGTTTGCTGATCTTTTATTGAGTTTTCTTGGAAATTCAATACTTTTCAATTTAAAGTTTGGAAGCCATTTTAGCAAATAAATTGCTTCATGATTTACTTGTTAGGAGGTTGGTCCAGTTGGTATTCTTCCAGAGCATTGGATACTTGGCTTGTAGGCCTCCCATTGGAAGGAGCTGTAACGCCCCGGTTTTCGAAACCAGAATATACGAATCGTTTTCCGAAAACCCCACTAAAGATAGTCAAATTTCAGATATATATATATATATATATATGTGTGTGGTGTGTGTGTGTGTGTGTGTGTGTGTGTGCCCCTGCATCCAACAGGCGACCCCATTTGAGCCCAGTGTGAAAATGCCCCTGCATTAATCACCCCCGGTGAGGAGTCTCGAACACGAGACCTCCCGCTCTGATATCAATTTGATGCAGGACAATTAACCACTTGCTCTAAAAGCTCGAACTGTTAGAGTATGGCGAATTAATCCTTTTATCTCATAGTCCAGGCCCCACATCTCATGGGTTAGGACCTCGGCCGAACCCCCTTCGTGGGCTCCAAATCACATGGGCCACCCACCCCGAGTGTGTCCCCGCATCCCACGGGCTACCCCACTCGAGCCCGGTGTGAAATGTGCATTACTCACTCCTGGTAAGGAGTCTCGAACACGAGACCTCCCCCGTGGGCCCCAAATCGCATGGGTCACCCACCCCGAGTGTGCCCCTGCATCCAACAGGTGACCCCACTCGAGCCCAGTGTGAAAATGCCCCTGCATTATATATATATATATATATATTTAGAATTAGCAGTTTAGCAGGATAAAACAAGTCGATCATAAAAGGGAATCCAAATATATAAATCCAATTATTCAAGTGGCTGCCCGAAGGCTTATACAAACCAATGTCTCATTAATCACAATTACAAAAAGAGATAATTTAATACATGAAACAAGATAAATTGCAATTGGTCTTTAACTACAAGATCACGTAGCAGCTCTTGAGCAGACTTTGTACCCTGCACCTCATCAACCTGAACATGATTATATCATTTAAACCACCCGCACTACTTGTATGGTTATATATTCGATGAATGAGTGGTCAGCTCAGTGTGAATTCCCCTCAAGATTACACACCACCACATTAGTTAAGCATAGTTTTAAACAATAAGATATACAAAACAATCTATGATGCGATCTTGTTTAAGTGCATGGATGCGTGAATGCACATCAACTGGGGATGCACATCCAGTTGGCCAAATGAATGAACCTGTTCAACAGTCAGTCCACTCATGTAAGAGAGTGGGTCTTTCAAACAGTCGGTCCATTCAGGCAAGAGAATGAGTCTTTCAAACGGTCCACTCATTCAACTTGCAAAGGAACGGGTCTTTCAAACGGTCGACCCGCTCAAGTAAGATAGTGGGACTTTCAAATAGTTTGTCTATTCATGCAAGAGAATGAGTCTTTCAAACAGTCGACTTATTCAACTTGCAAAGGAACGGGTCTTTCAAACAGTCGATCCGCTCAAGTAAGATAGCGGGCCTTTCAAATAGTTGACTCACTTAAGCAATGAATGAACCTTTCAAACAGTCGGGTCGTTCATGCATGTGGATGAGCCTTTCAAACAGTCGGCTCATCCCTAATAAGAGAATGAACCTTTCAAACAGTCAGACCATTTTGTCAAGAGAATGGGTCTTTCAAATAGTCTACTCATTTAACTTGCAAAGGAACGAGTTTTTCAAACAGTCGACCCACTCAAATAAGATAATTGGTTTTTCAAACAGTCGGCTCACTTAAGCAATGAATAGGCCTTTCAAACAGTCGGCTCATTTATGCATGGGGATTAGCCTTTCAAACAGTCGGCTTATCCTTAATAAAAGAATGGACCTTTCAAACAATCTGTTCATTCAAAATGCAAGTGCCATGAATGCATGATTAGTCTCAGTCTTTATTATTCCAATTTGCAACTAGCCGATATAAGAAAGCTTAAAGGTCAGTATGGGGGGCTCGTCACCCAGTATAAGCCAACAGCTTAGGCATAATGCCCCATCCCACCATCCCGGCTCATGAGACTCCAACATTAGGATGTTTAACGGTATTCTCCTCAACCAGTGGCCAATCACAGTCTAATAAGTGAGACTTGCCATCGCATGGTCACACAAAATAATCCAACAAGTTGCCTAGGGCAAATATGCAATAATCAGGGTCGCAATGGGCAAGTATCAACAGAAAAAGCTACAAAGGCACAACAATCCATCGATGGTAAGCCCACATTAATGTTTCATTTAATACATCAATCAAAGTAGTCACTAGGTGAGGGTCCATTATAATCACAATCAGTCAAGTTACATTTCTAGTCTGGATATACATATATAAGTGGGGTTTTCCACTGATAGATGTAGCAATTCAAGTTCCACAAGCAATTCATAAGCAATCCACAAGCATGGTAAGATATATAAGTACAACATATAAATGTTCATACAAGATAAATGTTAAGCATATAATTTTGATGATCAGATTTAATAACTAACATAAGCAATCATGAATTAGAGATAATTATCAGCTAAAATAAAAGTCGAACTATTATTTAAGCTAACATGGAAGAGGAAAGCTCAAGGAGAAAGATTCATCACCTCATGACTCATGAGTTGAACTGCCTACTAATGTTGTTAGGAGGTGCGCGTGCTCTTAGAACCTTCTCGAGATAGACTTTACTTGACTCGCTCTCAGCTCAAACAAGGTGAAATTGAAAACATGATATTAGACTACATCTTAACCGGGATTAGGAATCAATTAGCCAACCAAGGCTTTAATTTGAATTTCAATGCAAGGGTTGAGAGCGAGTCAACCTCCTCTTCGTCTTTCCTTCCTCCTCTTCTTCTTCTTCCTCTTCTTCTTCTCCTCTTCCTCCCCCTCCTCCTCCTCCTTCCTTCTTCCTTCTTCTTTTGCTGGAACTCCAGCAAAGCTTGGACCAGACCCAAACCAACTCAACCTACCTGCCTTGAACCAGGTCGAGTCGAGCCAGTGAGTCCCAACTCAACAACGAGTTAGTGCGGCATGAAACTGCACTCCTGCTCACTCTCTTCTCCTTTTGCTCTTCATCTCTTCCTATGGACCAGGCGTTGCCTGGATGGACTAGTCCCTCACCCAACTTGGTCTGGGCTTGGTGCAGGCCCGGTTGGTTCGAGCTGGTGCGACAACACCCACTTTCTCACTCTCTTTCTCTCTTTCTTCTTCTCCCTATTTTTTTTTCCTGCCAAACACGTCCAACAAGGCAGCTGGATTAAACCAGATCCACCTTCCCCAACCTAGCTCGACTCGGTGAGAACAGCCGAGTCAGCGAGCTCGGACTGGCAGCGAGCAACTTGAACTTGACTCGGTGTGGCACGAGCGTACAACAACCCCTACCCTCTCTTTCTTCTCCCACTCTCTCTTTTCTCCTCTTTCTTCTCTTTTCCCACTCATTGCTCGACCAAAACAAGGCTGGACTCGTCTCCTCAGTGCGCGGCTCGAACGAGAAGAAGGCATGGGTGTTAATGACAGACTTCTTCCCACTGCTCCTTTCTTCAATTCGACAATGTGGGACGGTCCCTAGGGATGCAACGGAGCTTGCGGATGCAGGAAACTGAAGGTTCGAGGATGTTTTCTCAATGGGTTTGGAGGGAGAACGAATAGGCTGCTTCTCTTTCGGGCTGTTGTAAGAGATAGAGGAGGACTACTACCGATCGATCCTTCTCTTCTTATAGAAAGCCCTAGCTCCCTTGGACCGTAGGATCGAACCCAAATGGTCGGGATATGATCCATTTGAAACCACTTCCAAATAGGGCCGGTAATACAAAGCTGGCCATTGTTTTGTTTTGGTTATGAACGAGAGCCCTAAGTTGAAGTGCTGGGATTGCCTATATTCTACGGCTAAGATGGAGGAGGAGAGACGCACGTGGATCTCCAACGTGGTAGCAGTAGAGCGGGGTTTCCGTTTTTGGAAAAATCCACCGAACGCAGCCAGTTTGGACCCTTGATTGTGTGCACATACGGGTGCATGAATGCGCACGAACGACGTGGATTTGGTCGGCCCCACCTCTTGGATTAGATGAATGGTTTGGATCTCCTAGTTGGGTGATCATGGTGGGCCACAGTGCAACCAATGGTCAGCCTATTTGAGTTGTTTTCGGGCGAGAAGAGAGAAAGGGAGGAAGATCCTTCTGTTTGGAAATGTCAGGTCAGCCCGACTTTGACTGGAGGTGCAATCCAGTGCATCGTTGGTGCACGTGAATTGTGCTCACGCACTGCCCCAAAATGGGGTCCACCAAGGTGTGTGATCAAATCCACGCCATCTATCAGGTTCTGCTTGCATTATTAGGACGCTTGGCCAAGGTTGAGGAAGATCCATGGCTCGGGTGGGCCCCGCAACTCGATTTGCAAGATGAAACAATATTTTCTAATGAAATAATGGCTGGATTTCCCTTGGTTTCAATTCGCTCCAATCCATTCAGTTTGGGGGTCCCCATCTTGGCCTCTGACCAAAAACCAGGCAGATCCAAAGCTCAGGTGGGCCATACCTAGTGATCTCACGGTCAACTATTGATTCCCACTAATCCGATGGTCGCATTTCTTCTAGATTTGATCATCATCGATCAAAAGGGTTCTAAAGACCAAGGGCTATCCACACTGTGGTTAGTAGTGAGATTTAAGGCCCAGATTGTGAGTTCTTGCAAATCTCAGTTACGTTTACTCCCAACTTAATCTTCAAGTTGATGAACAATGGACTTGACGATTTAGGCTTCAAAAATGACCTTTCCTAAGATCCATACCACCTAGGAGGCCCTATGGGTTTAGACCTGGCCAGAGATGAGGCAGATCTAACTCTTAGATCGGTGACACTTTCTAAACTTATGGTTATCCCACGGCCTATGAAGATCTGATAGTCAGATCATTTCACAAACGAATTATTTGATGGTATAGGGTTCTAAGGTTGATCACACGGAGTCTAATAGTAAATTTTGAATTGAATAACCAACCTAGTACATTTGAGTGGGGATTTCGCCTGACCAGACATCAGAGACTATTGGACGGTTTGAGTTTGTCTATCAAGGTGATTGAAACCCTAAGTAGATTTCTCTGGTGGTGTGATGATCCATCTTGGAAATCAACGGGTGGATAGCTTGATATACGGACGGGGATGGTTTTCAATGGTCGGAGTTAGGCTAGAATGCACGTAAATGTTTACTTAAGCTAGGTTTGTATTTATACTAAGTTAGGTTACACGGTAACATCCGAGTACCGGAAGGTATGGGGTATTACAGGAGCATTGGGACATGCCTGTGTTATGTTGGGACTGGTGTCGTACACTTGCAGGGCCTATCATTTGTTTGCATCTGATTGGAGATCCATGGAGCGACAAATTTGATACTCTGACAAGGTACCTTCCCTTTCTCATGGGCATGTACTGCACCACACACTGTTTTTATCTTTCTGTTCTGTGTCAATGACTGATTGGCATACTGGTACAATTATCTGCCATTGCAAGGCCATAGATAAAAAATCAAAGAATTGGCATTCCTAGCTCTCCAATTTGAGTCCTTTTTTTTTTCCCAGTTGAATGTGAACTATCTGCCAAATTTTCTTTTGACCATTGATTTGCAGTCCACATATGTGCTCTGGTTAGTGTGTTTTCTGGACAGTCGCCCATCCACAACAGGGACATCACAATAATGGTCTGAATACACATGTTCCACATGTACAGGATTGTAGTCCACTGACAACAGCATGTAAAAAGTGTTTCACACTGCACTTTCCCTTTTTATTGTTACAAGAAGGGCGAGTGATCATACTTGGCTTCTCAGTGTATTGAATTATGATATTGGAGCAGGTAGAATGGGTGTTAAGGAGGTCAGTGTCGGCATCGTAGCAGTTTTTGATGGTCATAATGGCGCTGAAGCTAGTGAGATGGCATCAAAACTTCTGTTCGAGTATTTTCTCCTGCACATATATTTTCTTCTTGATGGGATATACTCTGTTGCATTGAAGAAAAATAGATTGCCATATAGGGTACAGCAAGATGTGTTTTTTCATGTGTTCAATCAATACAAGGAGAGTGGTCAACATAATCTGGATCCTGAAAGGTACACCCTTTTTCTTTTCTTTTCTCTATACTGCAATTGTGTAATGCCCATTGGAGTTAGGTGTCTATCACTTCTCTCCTCTAAGTTGAGGCCTCTATATGCCTGTGTGCCCGCTTGCTTGTGCATGGTTGGATATCTCACCGTGGTTTAAAAAAATGGTTATTGAATGTATGACCCCATTGTTACATAAAATGGGAGCGAAGTAGCTTAGTGGAAAAAATGGGATGTATCGAACGACATGGTCGGATAAAGGGCCATATCGGCACTGGTTCGACTTAATTTGTCTATTAAGATTCCTTTGTTATGAAGATGCCATTTTTGATTAGTGGCAATGGAGTTCAGCTTTGAAAAGTTGAAGCCCCAAGTACTATAATTTTTGGGTTTCTTCAACATTGCTGGACTGATGCCAAAGTCGGTGATTGACTTTATGTGGGCATGGCATGGGGGCGGAGTTGGCAAGGCTGGTAAAGCTGTGGAGATTAACCATCAGGGCCATCTTGTGGGCTATTTGGGGTGCTAGGAATGGGTGTTGTTTCCGAAATGAGAAAACCAATGTTGAAGAGATTATTAGGAAAGTAGAGTTTCTGGTTTCTAGATGGGCTGTTTATGTTAATGCTATTCCTGCCGGCTGCCGCTAGTTATTTTGGGCTCGCTGGTTTTGGTTGTATTCTTTTCTCGCTATTGCAAGCTTTCTAATAAAGTTTTTGTTCTCTCTCTCTCTCTCAAAAAAAAAAAAAAAAAAAAAAAAAAAGAAAAAAGAAAGAAAGAAAAAAGTTTGCTCCCACTTGGTAAGTGTTTTGACCTTATTTTTTGGGCCAAGTCACATATTGGGGTTTTCCTGATGACCAGCTTGGATCTCTCTCATGTGTGCCATGATGGTAGATATGCAAACTATCATGAGTCTTCTCATTTATTCTATTTAATAGAGAACAACTGGTTAATCAAAAGCTTCGAATTCAGGAACCATAATTTACTGCTACTGTTATTTAGTATGATAGCCGACCCCAAATAGCGGGGATAAGGCAATGATGATGTTATTTGTTGCCTGATATAATTGTTAAATATTTTTAAGGTCCAAATTGTGCAGGTGGTGACACACTGCTCTAGCAGTGCCACTATTCAATGCATGTCAGACACGGATATGACATGTCTTTGAATTGTCTGGGTAATGCAGGTGTCTGTAATAGCATGGTCATTAGAGTTTAGAGACGGATATTCGTAGTCCTATTTTACTTCAAATGTTTACCATTGCAGTAACATCAGCGTTATGGCAACCACAGGTTCAAGTTGACATTGCCCAGGATTTTTGATGGGTCGTTTCACATGGAAATCTTAAAGGAATCATTGTTGAGAACAATCCGTGATATTGATGCAATGTTTTCTAAGGTGAGTACTGCTTCTTTTGCTGGTATGCCTACATGTTTTTGTTTTGTAAGACCACATCTCGTGCTCCCTGGTACTTACATTTTTATTTTTTGTCCTTGAAATACGTGCAGGAAGCTTACAAATATAACCTTGAATCAGGTTCTACAGCCACCATTGTTCTGATAGCTGATGATCAAATTTTAGTTGCCAATATTGGAGATTCAAAAGCTCTTTTGTGCTCAAAATGTTTTCGCTCCCCTCATGAACTTAAAGGTTCAAATCTTCTACTAATTCACTTCCTCAGTCTTTTAACATGCTACAATGCAGGGGGTTAGATAATTGTTGTCTTCTAAAAATGGTTCTGCCACAATGTTGGCATGCTGTTGCGTTTTCTTGCATGGATTACAACAGAGTTACAGTATCTTTGCACTCACATCACTATAGTACTCAGATTTCATGAAGTAGAATGGTTCTATAATTTGTACTGTACATTGCAGGTACTCTCTCAAAGTTGTATGGACGGAAAAGACATAATGATGCTATATTTCCTGCGAAAGAACATGAGAATATCAAGTTAGTAGCCTCCAAAGGATCGACATACTTTTGTGCTAAGGAACTGACAAAAGATCATCACCCAGATAGAGATGATGAACGAACTCGAGTGGAAGCTGCTGGTGGTTATGTTGTAGAGTGGGGTGGTGTGCCTCGAGTCAATGGTGAGCTGGCTATATCTCGAGCCATTGGTGACGTGTCCTTTAAAAGGTGATGCTTTGGCTCCAAAGATATAAATTGATACCTTTTATTTGCCTCTTTTGACACTTGCTACCAGTATCGTGATAGCAAGTAAACATTTTTGACCTATTCTGTCATTGTTTTCATGAGGTCACTATTACCTCTTGTGGGGTGTATGGTTAATTGGTTATAGCCTTTCAAACTATCGCGGTTTTTGTGGTTTTAACTTACATAAACAAGTTTTGATTTTGTTTCTCTCCCTTTTCTCACCATAGAATATTCTCTGCTGTTAGTTGGTAAATGATAGTTCATCCAGCCCATAAAGAGCCCTTAATGGCCACATGACATGCTATGGCCTTTGGACATTACTTTGCTTTAAGGGTCCATAGTCCAGATTAGTTCAAGTCTTCCTGGTATCAAAGAATCCACAATAATGCTCTTAGTTCATTGGGCAACGCAAGAAAACATGCTAGAACTTCCAGAGCTTCAAAGTAAGAGGTGAATGTGATGATAGTCATAAGTGTTGCTCTGAATGAACGAAAAGGTAAGAAGGCTTTTCTTTAGCAATGGGATGGGACTACACTATCCAAGATGACTTATGTGGCCTTGATAGTTGATAGTTGATACTGGATTGTGTGGGGCCTACTACCGTTTTAGGGACCATACAATCATTTCACATTATTTATTTGATTCTTTTCTATACTTGTAGTTTGTATCTTTTTGGTAACAAATTTTATTCAAGGCTTGGAATGGGCAACAAAGAAACTAAATCATCAAGGCATTGGACAAGAATCCCCAATGCAGAGAGAAGATTCATGAACCCCTTGCTTTTTAAGAGTTTGCAATACTGTTTGACATTAATTCATTCAATTATATTTTTGACGAGCGATAACCTAACCTTAATTCATTCAAAATTGAGCTCTTGGAAGGGCAAGATTCTTCTAGAGTCCCAAGCAATAACATTATGAGAAATCAAAGGCCTGCCACCTTGTTTTCAAAATCTGCACATTATGAGAAATCGAAGAGCACATGGAACTTCTAGAAGATGTCTATTCTTTCTTTCAACAATTCCATTTTGTTGCGGAGTATAAGCACAAGCGGTTTGAGAATTAATACCGTGCTCCTGAAGATAAGATATCATAGTATGGGGAAGATATTCCTTTGCGTTATCTGTGTGAAGAGTACCACTGTTCATATTAAATTGGTTTTTAACTCAACTAAGAAACACTTTGAAATGAAGTTGACCTTATCTCTATTCTTTCATTAAATAAATCCACGTAATACAAGAAGCATCATTAATAAACGAGACAATATTTAAATCTATTAGAAGCAATAGGAATTGGACACCATACATCAAAATGAACTAAAGAAAAAATTGTACTGGACTTTCTTTCCACAAGTGGATAAATAGACCTATGATGTTTGGCTAAAACATAAGCTTCATAGTGCAAGTTCTTGACATCACTAGACTCGACTGACTGAGGTAAGTGGTAGCAAATATTATAAGACTAGACTAGAGGGATAACTAAACCGACAATACCAAATATAAAGGTCTTCCTTCTTGACACTTGGACAATCACTAATCTCACTTGAAGTATTTAAATAAAGAACGTATATTCCATCCTTCTAATATCCACCACCAAGCAATTCGTTCGTCTTTAAATCATGAAAGATACAATGAGCAGGATAAAATGTCACACTACAATTTAGGTCTTTTGTAATTGGACTAAAATATAACAAATTAGATGCAATATTAGGAACCAATTGTAACGCCCTGAAAATCGGGGGTCGAGCATGACTCAACTCCCGAGTTTCCAAAACATCACTTATGCAACATAAATGAGTATGATTGAATGTTGGCTGTGTTAGTACAATAAACATGAATGAGATTAATCCAAAACAGTAATTCATACTCCAGAACAATTTCAAAAAGGCGAGCGGAAGACTGAAAATGCATATATATGTAAGGTATAACAACCATCTCAACCTCCAGAGTATGAACACTAACTGAGTATACATATACATGTGTTGTTTCTAAAACAAAATATCAAAATATACAACTGGAAACATCGATCCCGAAGTCCCGCGATCACTGGCCAGCCTATAAGAAGCCACCAGCGTACTGCATGTATGAGTACTCCTCCTGATCATCCTCGAAATCAGGCTCAGTCTCCGTCAACCCGTCTATACCTGCATCTAGGTCCGGGTCTGATGGGTGTCCAGAACACCGTCCCGTAACGTGGGAGTGAGTAGCTAACTCAGTGGAACAATAGAGCATGGGTTAACATGTTATCAATTCAGTCAAGCAGTAATGATAAAGCAATACAAACAAACAATCCTAAAGACTCTTATTAATGCAAGTATGAAATGCAGTTATGCGTGCATGCCCTCACCGACGTTCTCCCTCATGCGACACCATCTTACGTCCGCGGCATGCATACATTCCTTAGTGCTCCACATCTTCCAGGCACATGCAGTGCGATGATGAACATGATTACCGAGTTGTTATTAGTCCATTTCAAACAGCAGGATTGGGAAACTAAGGTACCTCCCTTGTATCATTCCCAACATGATCCATTCTAGGGTCGTCAATCCTAGTTATTCTCATACGATATTATAGTTTGAGAAGCGTAGTGAAGGCATCGCAAATGGCTCGTCACCCGTCAGCGCGGATACAGATCTCACCGTATGCGGCTCAATTGCTGGCCGTCAGCTCGAGTACAGGTCTCACCGTACTCGGCTCAATCACTAGCTGTTAGCTCAAGTACAGGTCTTACCGTACTCGGCTCAACTCACACTCTAGTTGCTGTGAAAGACTCGTCGCCAATCACAGACCCTTGGAGTGTACTCGATGATACCACGGAGGACTCGTCGCCCGTCAGCACGAGTACAGATCTCACCGTACTAGGCTCTCGCCGAAGTATCGACAGCTCGAATACAGTGTCCCATACCACCATATTCGGCTCACGAGTTTGGTTGCGCAATGGTCACTACGGGGAGGCACATGGCCCCAGTGTAGGCCGACAGCTCGACCACGGTGTCCCATACCACCATGCCCGGCTCATGCGACTTAGCGGATCTAGGTACCATGGTTAAACGGGGATCGCCACTGGTAAGTTTGGTACCCTAGGTTCAAGCAGTAGCGACCAAACAGGGTGAACACACAAATACACTTCGGTTTAGTTGGCGAGCCTGACTAGCTCGAACGCACTACAAGTTGAGCGATATGGAGCGCAAAAGCACTCCGTGTGGCCAACCACTATTGCCAACCGAAGTACGACTCGGGTTCGCCAGACACGTCCTTTGTGGCGACACGAATCTCAGCCACAACCGCAAGTCTGGTACCGAATGTTTGGACTATATACATAGTCCCAAACTCAACAGTTTTCATCGATAGCATATGAAGTAAGGCATGATAAACAAGCAATACAAGCATGTTAGTAGGCATGTTATAAAGCATGAAGTAAAACATGAAGTAAAGCATGTTACAAAGCATGTTGTAAAGCATGTTGTGAAGCATGTAGTAAGGCACTATCCACATAGGGATACCATTACATACACATTACAGGTGAGTGGTTCTAGCGAACCACCGCATGGAGGGAAACCTACTTGTCTCTAAGGGAGTCGGGAATCCCACATCAGCACCTCTCTAAGGCACTAATACATGAACATTTGCGCACACGAGCGTTTACACAATTACTTAAAATACACTATTTCAACATACACGACGTATGTTAACGAAATTTGTGTTAGGGCTGTCCCTTCGCCACGTGAGTATTTTACCCATGTATCACACAATCATACAGCAAATAATCATTACAATTGCATTTCCAAAATCCGCACGTATGCGGTATTTATAGAATACGCAATTTCAACATACATGACATTTACACATGAACATGTATTTTTGCGATTCCTTTCGCCAAACTAGCATTTTATCCACATATCATATAATCAAACATTAAATAAACATGTCAAACATTTTGCCAAGAAAAATACGTATACGGTATTTCTACGTGATCTAGAGTATGTGAAATTCCATATTCTACATCGCTAATCGAAACAGGAAATGGAAAGCACTTTGTACATGTGCATTTGCATGCAGATCATGAATCTATCATTATCTGACATTGAAAGCGTTGAAAACCGTAACTTATACACTTAAAGTCCTCACCTCAGCCCTTGGAATTCCAACGAATCAGCAAGGGTATTGGAGCTTCCGTATACGGGAGTTTCCTAGCCTAAAGAGCGCAACCGATTAGCTTTTTCATAACCTACCACTATCCAACCTCAAATCAGACCTAGGGTTAGGGTTTCTTACCTTCAAATGGGATGGACACCGCTGGGAAAACACCTAGAATAAGGCGGTGTAGGCCGTGTGATGAGTGGAAGCAGCAGGAGGAAGATCGGCTAAGAACTCCAAGCCTTTCTCTCTCTTTTCTCTCTCTCTCTCTAAGGGTTTGCTCCCAAATTCGTATGGCTGTGAGAGGGGCTGTTCTAAGCCCCTTTTATAGCCAAAATCATGTCCAAAATAGACTCAGGTTCAAGGGTGGCTGCATATATAGGCAGTTCGCCACTTTCCAAGCTCAAAAGGGATGTTCTGGTGGCCCTCCTTGAGCCAAACGTCAGACTTAAGCTCACCATCTATGGATCTACGTGGGATTACGTTTTCGATTCGATCGGATTCCCAGATCGCACGTGGCGGACCACTTTCAGTTCAACGGTCAGTGGGCCACGATCAGAAATTCTGAGTACATGTAAATGTTCCTGAAATTTTTCTTAATCCAAGGGTGTAATTTGGTCTGATTCCGACGGTCAGGTTGCTTAATACTGACGCGCAACCGAATGATGCCAGATCACTATTCCAGATATTTATTTTGGGATGGAATTTGTGTTTTCACTCCCTCGCTCTGGATCGAAAAGAATGGCCATGGGACATCGGAATCATCTGATTTTGAGATGATTGTCAAGCCCAGTGGGGCGGTCCTGGTTCCTTAGCTTCGTGTTAATCGACTCCCGATGTGCGATCTAGACCTCATACGAAGTTTCGTTTCAGTCCCGAGAGCAGACGGGTAATGAGTTTGGCTCTAGACTTTAGGGTAACCTGGAGTCACTAATTCTGCAAGTTTTGGGTCTTGCAGATCGTATTTAAAGCGATCCCAACGGATTTCATGGCTAACCGAGTTTAGTACTTAGTTAACTTTGTTATCTTTCTAAAGGATTTAATCCTACGTGATTTCTGGTCGAGGTGGTACTCGGCCCAATGTACGAAAATTTACAGGTCGTTACACCAATAATAGAGGACAAGGAGAATGACGGAGAAACAGAAACAATAACTTTTCTCCTAGTAAGTATTAGGGTACCACATGCTAATTTCACATGACCTAAATTTAGATTTGGAGTAAATGAAAAAAAAAGAAACAGATGTACCTGCCATATGATCAGTAGCCTCCGAATCAATTACCTAAGGACTTGATGCAGAGGTAGTGTCAAAAGATGTGATAGTACTACCTGCATGAGCCCAAGAAATAGACGAGGAGACCTTATTTTGAGCGGCATCCCTTAATAAGGCATCATACTCGCTTTTTGAGGGACCACATTACCAACTGATGGAACAACATGTGAAGTTGCATAAGGTATCGTGTCCCCAACAATAGTTTGAGAATTCTTGCCATCTAAAGCTGCAGAATTTGTTGCTCGGCTTTGAAGTCGACCTTGGAGGACCTAACAGTAATCAACAATATGTCCATGTCTACCACAATTAGGGCGAAAAGAACCAAAAAACTCTGCCCTAACAGGAAATTTTAGCAAACCCTAGCCGATGCAAACCAATTTCTGAGAAAACTAGAAGAAACCTTGAAGAAAATCAATCCAAGCCTGGATATTTAGCAAACCCATATGTTGCAACTAGTTTTTTGAGAAAACTGGTAGAAAAAAACACTCCGATAATATGATCAAAACCTAAAAAGTAGCAACCCAACAATCAACAACCCATCACAAAATCTGAAGCAGCCATAAAGGATAGTGACAACTCTCAAACCAAACTCGAGGGGGGGGGGGGGGTGGGGTGATACTAGAATTACAATATGCCCTTAGCACTAAAGAGAGCAAAAGAGGAAAAAGAAATAACCGAAGAGAAATAACCAACGAGCAAAGGCCCAACAGGTTCCTACAAGGATATATTGCTATAGTTAAGGATATGTATGGAGGAGTGGTAACAAACATGAGGACCACTAGTTGAGAAATTAGTTCCCAATTATTGTAGGCTTGCACCAAGTGTTGGCGTTAAGCCCATACCTTTGGCATTAGTTATGGACGAGTTAACGAAGCTTTTGCAAGAAGAGGTGTAGGTTGTTTGCAGATGCCATAGGTTTGATCGAGAAGATGAAGGAGGGTGTAAACATAGCTAGATTTATGGATGGGTGCTTTTGAATCTAAAGGATTTAGACTTAGTTGTACTAAACTAGAATATATGGAGTGCAATTTTAGTAATAATAGGAGTGTAAACGAGGAATTTTTTAAGATTGTTGACCAAGAAGTTTTCCAAAATGATCACTTTAGATATTGGGTTGATAATTCATTAGAGTTGAGAGGTTGAGAAAGATGTCACTCTTTAGAATTCAAGTTGGGTGGAAGAAATGGAGATGTGCCTTTGGAGTTTTATGTGATCGTTGTGTACCACTCAAATTGAAAGGGAAATTTTATTGGATACCTATAAGCCCAGCCGTGCTTTATGGGACAGAATGTTGGGCAGTTAAGGAACAACATGTTCATAGGATGAGCATAGCTGACATGAGGATGTTGAGATGGGTGAGTCGCAAGCAATGTTTTCAATATCGTTATTGTGTAATGTATCGCACCTTAGGATATGGATATATATCAGTTATCGCATGGGATATATCGGTTGTATCGTGTAATGTATCTCTGTTGTTAGGAAACATGGGAACATTGGGAAATTGGTCGATTTTTTCAAGGAAACTTCAAGGATTGTTGAAAAGGACATTAATACACACTTATAAATCAAGACATTAAAAAAAAAGTGCACGTAATATTGCACTGTCCAATTGAACTCATGTAAGTATATTTAAAGCCTATTCATATAATTTATAAACATAAGAAGACATGTATGGAAACACAAGCAATACATTCAAAAGAAAAAGAAGAATCACTAGATCAAGTTACATGTTTGATTTTGTGTTTGGATACAAAGATTGCAACTGATTTGCGAGAAGTAGAGAAATTTCAATTTTTTTTTTAAAATTTTCCGCAACTTGCCCCATCTCCCCCAAATCTTGAAATCGAAGCTCCAAATCCATGATTTTTCATAGAAAACATGAAGAATCATAGATTTGTAACCATTTGACATTGATTTAACGTGATTTATAGCAAAAAAACAGATCGAAAATCGAAAATGCTCACCGGATCGAATATGTGGGATATATCGGCACTACCGATGCATTTCGTATTGCACAGGTGGGATACAAGATATATCGGCGGATATTGTCGATATTTAAAACACTGGTCGCAAGACGAGGGGGGATATAATTAGAAATGAATGCATTTGAGGGAACTTAGGAGTAACACCAATAGGTAGGTAATAAGATGAGGTAAAGTAGGTTTAGATGGTTTGGTCAGGTGCAATGGATACTAAGATTGTGCCGGTTGGGAGTGATTTGGTACAAGTTGAAAGCTCTAAAAGGGCTAGGGGAAGGCCCACATGGATGTGGGTGGAGTGGAGGTAGTAAGAAAAGACTTGATGACTGACGACGTAGTTCTTAGTTAGGATCAGTGTTCGAAGTATTGGTATCGCTACAAGTTCGCTGGCCAGGGATACGGAAACGATATCGATATCGCCGATAATATTGCCAATAACCGGAAATGCGGGGAACCATGGGAAAAACAGTGGAATTTTCAGTGAAATTTCAGGAGATATTAAAATTTACATATTTGCATATTTAGAAATAAAAAAATTTGCAAAAAAAAAAAATGCATACATAACAAGTTTCCATTTAATGGGGCCTTAAAAGCATGTGTTGTTGTAAGAAATCAGTCCAACCATCCCATCCAACCTATTTAACCATCCAACCTTCCATCGATATTGCAAAATATCAACGACACATGATATTTCATCAAGAAATTATCAACAATTGGGAAGGAAGTGGAAGATTGTGGTCTCAATATTGCACATGTTGCAATATCGATAATATCAAGATTTTATCAATATTATCAATGACAAATTGAACACTACATACAACCATGTGCCCATGAAAAAATTTTATTTCAAATTTTTTTATTATTATTATTATTATTATTTTTTATAATAAACAAAATTTTGATGATATCAATTCTTTGGCGATATTATTGAAATATCGTTGATACACTTATGATACAAGCATTACCTAGAATTTATATACTAAAAAATATTGGTGATACATTGGCGATATTGATGCATTGGTAATACAAGCGACACCTAGAATTTACGTAGTTGAAAATATTGGCGATTACATTAGCGATATTGATACGTTGGCGATACTTAGCGATACATTGCTAATAGCTTGAATTTCTGATACTACCAGCATTATCGGTATCGCTACCAGTGTTATCGGTATCACTAAGCTGAAGATAAAGATAATATCAGAGATATTTCGATAATATCGGAGATAATTCGAACACTGGTTGGGATAAGGTTTGGATGATGGTGATCAATGTTTTCAGTATCAATATCGATGCGTGTATGGTGTATCACGCTCACACCCTTGGGACACGAAACATATCGGGCATCGCATGGGAAATATCGCTTGTATTGTGTAACATATTGTTGTTTGTTGGAAACATTGGGAAATTGGTTTGAGTTTTTTAATGAAACTTCATGGATGTTAATGAAGACATCATTTCACACTTAGAACTCAAAAGATCACAAAAAACACGTACACATAATAAGTTACCTTTGTATAGGGTCCTAAACTATGCGTTGTTCGACATAAGTGATGCAACTGTATTAAAAATTAGTTTATATAATTTATAAATCACACATTAGGCAAAAAGAATTTTAGCACATTCAATATACTAAACACATAAATATTGGGCCTAAAAAATGGCTAATTAATTTATTTTTTTTTAAAGAATATTTTTAGTTGTTTTCTGATGTATTTTAATTGAAAATAATTTTTTTTTTAAAAAAAATTTCAACAAGTTACGTCAATCTATAGATTAGCCTTCAACCACTCCAATATGTTTTTTCCACACTCTAATTGCAAGTTAAATAGGTGAAAATTTTGGATTTTCTCCAATTTTCTCCTAGCATTTTGCATCTTCAGTTTGCAGATGATACTCTGTTATTTTGTGAAGCGGATGGCGGGATGGTAGATAAGCCAATGATGATTATTCTATGTTTCAAAGTAAGGTCTCATGCATTAAAGTCAACATTGCCAAAAGCGAAATGCTAGGGTACATCTAAGGAAGAGGTTGGAGGGATGGTATGGATTTTTGGTTATAAAGCGGTAACCTTTCCCTCTTCCTACTTGGTCTCCCCCTTTGCATTGGGAAGCCGACAAAGCATTTGTGGGATGTAGTAGTGGAAGGGTTTGACATGAATTTGTCTAAGTTGAAAGGTTTGCATATCTCTCGGTGGGCAGATCACTCTCATTAAAGTAGTGATGTTGAGTCTCTTGCTGTATTATATGTCCTTGTTCCGTTGTCCGAAGTCGGTGATTGAGGGGCCGGGCGCGGGGGAGAGGATACATTTTGGAGTTTGGGGTGTTAAAATCTCTTCTCTCTATAAAGCGTCTTTGGTGTGGAAGGGAATAGAACGTCTCAGGCTCAAGGTTAGTTTTAGCGAAGGAGTTGGTTTTGTGGTTGGTAATGGGAGAATCAGATTCTAGGAGGATGTGTGGGTTGGGGAGACTCCTCTTCGAAATGCCTTCCCTAGAATGGCTCATCTAACGGTGGGAAAAGATATGATGGTCTCTAAGTGTTACGAAATTGTTGGATCTGAAGTTGTGTGTACTCCACCTTGTCAAAAGGATATGCTTTATGAATAAATTAAAGAGTTCATGAGGCTTCTCGATCGTCTTCACTCTCAAATGCTAATCAAAGAAGAGGGGGATAGAATTGTGTGGTAAAGTCGCGTCGCATCTCTAATGAGTTGACCAATGTTGATGAAATCATCTTTAGAGTTAAAAGGCTTGCAATAGAATGGGCTTCTTTTATTTCATCTTTACAAGACTGTACTTTCCCCCCTTTTTTGGGTTGTATTTTTTGCGCTTCGGCTCTTTCTAATAAAGTGGCATGTTACTCTAAGAAAAGTGATTGATGTTAACCATCACTTGTAAATGCATAAATATTAAGGCTAAAAAACATCTGATTGGTTGATTTTTTAAAAAATATTTTTAATTATTTTTTTTGATAAATTTTAATTAAAAACATAACCTTATTTTTATTTTTTTTTCTAAATTCCAAAATTTCCGTCGATTTGTAGATCAACCTCCAACCATTCTGATGTATCTTTTCCAACTAATTGCAAGTTAAACAGGTAAAATGGGGGAAATTGCGGATTTTTTTCCAATTTCCCCAAAATTTCCCAAATCCAAAATTCGGAGATTGGAATCCATGTTTGAATATGCAAGAGATGCAAAATCATAGATTATCATCTTTGTTATGTTGATTCTAAGTGATTTAAAGCAGAAAAACTGTTTAAATTTGAGAAGAACTCATCAATTTCATTTCTGGCCCACCCGCTCTCAAATCTCAATTTCCACACCCAAATCCCCTTCTCTCCAAACAATTGAAGAGGGGTCGAAATCAGCTCAGGAATTGAAATAAAAAATTTCAGAGAAATAGTGATTTTAGGTATTTTTTTTTTCTTCAGAATTTTCAACAGGGCTGACGCTGAAAAGGTATTGACGAAAAATATCGACTGTATCGTTGATACTTCAAAGTTTATAACTGTGATAAATACAAAAATATCACAATGTATCTGTGATATATCACCCGATATTGGGAAGAATCACAACTAAAGGCAATTTTCGTATCGGTGAGCTGCGATATTGATAGTATCGGCCAATGTTATTGATACCAGTGTTTACCATATTGATCATCTCAGTTGATATTATTGGTATCGCAGCTCAGGGATTCAAAATCCCCATGGAGTATAAAAATCCCCGGTATCGCTTAATGTATCACAATGTATCGGGCGATGTTGTGCGATATCGCAGATGTCGCAATATATTGCAAGATATTGTTACAGTCCCTTTTGATTTTTTTTCCTATGTATTGATGATATATGTCACTATTGACAGATATCGTTGATACCGTCAAGGAACCGCGATTGTGTTGAGAGAAAATGCAAAAAATCCTCCATTTCTTGTCTTTTTCCTGATTTCTTCCCTCTTCTAAACACCTCTAGGATGGATTTCGATCTATCCTCTTGAATCTTTTGGGAGAAAAACAAAGATTTCAAGCTGGAATCAAGATCAAAGCGAATTTGGGGCTGGTTTCAATTCGGCGAGTATTTTTGCTTTTTGTTCCATTTTGTTTTGTTTAAATCATATCAAATCAGTACTAAAAGGTTAGAAATGCGTGATTCATCATGTTTTGTATGCGAAATCAATGATTTGAACATTCGATTTCGAGATTTGAGTTTAGGTGGTTTAATTTGGAGGAAATTGGGGAAAAATCGAAAATTCCACAATTTCTCCCAAATAGTGCACTTGTTTTTTGTGATGTTATGATGTAAAATTGTTTATTAATGCCCTTTCTAACAATACCTGAAGTTTCACTAAAAAAATTCTACCAATTTCCCATTGTTTTCCTATGTTTTCCAAAAAGTGCAATAAATTCCCTGATACAAATGATATATCCCATGCGATAACCGATATGTATCCATATCCCAAGGGTGCGATATGTAACGTGATATCGATACAGTAAGCACTGATTGATACTGCAGCAATCAGTGATGATGATGACAATCTACGGAGGGTTGTTTTAAATTAATGCATTTATATGTTCTGAATTATTACATTATTTCTTAAAAATTGGCACATTTATTGATTAAATAATTTTGTTCAATGGTGCATAGTTTGGTCCCCTGAATGGAAACATATTATGTATTTATATAGTTCTTTTTTGTAGTGTTTTGAGTCCTAAGTGGAGGTAGTTAGAAAAAACTTGATGACCTATTGTCTAACCAAAGTTATGGCCCTTGATAGAGTGGAAAGCTGGAACAAGATTTATGTACCCAACCCCAATTAATTGGGATAGGGCTTAGATGATGATCATGATGATGATGATCTGCTTAGGGGTGTTTTAAATTAGTGCATTATATATGCTGAATTATCACGTTATTTCTTAGAAGTTGACACTTATTAATTAAATAATTTTGTCTGATAATGCATAGTTTGGTCAGTCCCCTATACAATGGAAATCTATTATGTATAGTTGTTTTCTTTCATGTTTTGAGTCCTAAGTGTGTAAATATGTGTCTTTAATATCTCCTGGAGTATCATTGAAAAATTCTTCCATTTTCCTAATGTTTTCCAATGTTTCCCTTGGATAACGATACATTCCCTAGTATCTGCAATATTATCAACAACATCGATACATGTTTTTGTTCCCAAAGGGTGTGAAACATACAAGGATAACGATATATAAAACCTTAATCATGCTTCCTTCTCCGCAAAACCTTAATCATGCTTCCTTCTCCGCAACTAAGGCTCTACCTAGAATCTAAATTTTTTTATATAGATAAATTAGAGTATATTTTCTGTATTTTGGTTCCAATTTACCACAAACAATTTTTTGTTTGAAAGGAATTGGTGGCGACTCCTTTTCTATTTGATTTCCCAGCTTTCTAGCTGTATGATTCAAGTCTGTCATTGAGGACAACTTTATATGCTGACACTTTCAATACTATAGACTTGGGTCTACTGAAATATTTTCTTGATATTGAGCCGGCTTGGTCTAAGAAAGGAGTTTTCATCTCTAAATGGAAATATTCCTTGGATCTTCTTCATGAAATCGGGATGTTCGGTGCACGACCTGTAGAGACCCCTATGGAAGTAAAATCATTGTCTTCATAACAAGGCATTGGATGCGCTCAAAGATCTTCACATGTATTGGCGTTTGTGGGAAAGTTGATTTATTTGACGATAGCTTCGATTGAACATTACTATGAGTGATATAAGCTCAGTTGCATGATCCTTCTATTAAGGTGCCGCTCCCACTTTGGTTCATGCTTTGCACTTTCGCTCTTGCTCTCGCTTCTTAGCTGTTTTATACATGCTAACATTTTAAAAATGGTGCCTCCCCTCTCCTGCACCCAAATCTATTGCCGCTTCGCTTCATGCTTTGTGCAACTATAGCTATATGGAAGCTTATGCTGTCTTCTTGTTCTCACCATCTTAAAGTAGTTTACAAAATCCTTCATTATATGAAGGCTACTTTGTGCAAGGTCTCCTATGTGTCTTCTAATGATATAAAGTCAATGACTGACTATTCTATGTTTGTGGGAGGTAATGTCATCTCTATGAAAAGCATGAAGCAAAGCATTGTCGGTCGCTCATCTTTGGAGGCAGAATATCGTTGTGGCACAGGGCACACATGAAATCATGTGGCTTAGTGATGGAGGGAGTATCAACCAATGCACCAAAAGCTCCAGAACTGTTGGGGAAGCTCTGATTTATCTCCTTTATCTTGGGCCCTTCCAGGCAAAGCCAGGTGAGACCTCCTTGTGGGCAACCCCTGCATCACATGGGTCTTCGAGTTTGCACGGTTCCACAGTGGGGTCCACCATTCTGTGGCCAATCTCGCATCACACCGGCCTTGCCCTATGGGCCATCCCACCCCAGTGTGGATATGCAAAACATCCTTGGAGTTCGCACCAAGATGCTCTTACATCATCCACCCACACTAGTGAGGAGACTCGAACACTGGGCTCTTGCTCGAAATACCACTTGATGGTAAGGGAGTACTGGCCAATGCACTAAAAGCTCCAGAGCTGTTGGGGAAACACCATAATATCCCTTTAGCCTAGCCCTTCTAGGCAACCCAATCGAGATGTCCTCGTGGGCTACCCTGCATCTCACGGGTCCCACTGTGAGACCCACCTCGTGGCCATCCTGCATCTCATAGGCCCCACCGCGTGAGCCATCCTACATTAGTGTGGAGATGCATCTGCATCACTTAGATCCCATCTTCAGGAGATGGGAATCAAATTTAGCACTCCAGTTTTGTTGCATTGTGACAATCAAGTAGCAATTCATATTGCATCTAATCCTGCTTTTCATGTAAGAAAAAAGCATATTGAAATTGTCACTTTGTACGTGGGAATTTTTCTTCCCAACTACTATGTAATCCGAATGTGCGGTCAATGAGATAGCTAATGCGAGAGGACTGAGGTGGAACTGAGAACGTCAAATCGTACCTCCTTGCCATTTTAGGTGGGTGATAACCCTTCCTCCTTCAGAAGGACCCCTTAGATTCCGAAACTATAACTGGAGCTTCTTGAGTCTCAGCCGACGGGTACATTTGGGAAGCTTTCCCGCCTACGGTGATATGAATTTCTAGTCTTATCCTCAGCAGAATTCAATCATTTTGTGCTATGGTTGAGACCGGATGTGCTACTAAGGTTAAAGTCTTGCGTTCGGATTCAGGGGGAGATTATATCTCCTCTTCCTTTCAGGATTTTCTATCATCTCGAGGTATTGAGCCCCAACGTTCTTGTCCACAGACTCCTGACAATAGCATCGGTCTCTGATTAACTAGTCAGAGCCGGTGCAAGGAAAATAATCAAATCTATGGTCTCGCTTCTTTATTATTATAAGAATGGCAATAATTTAGTATGAGGAGGCTTTGTTCACTATGCGATGCCACTGCTCACCTATCGAGGTGTTCAATCAAAAATGTCATATCATCATCAGGCCCACTCGACTATCCAACACTTTTGGGATTGGCTAGGCTGGTGGGGATTGGTTCACGCAGGTTATGCTTTTACTGCTACTGGATTGCTCTCAATCGGCTATCAACTACTTGCTTAGGCGGGATCCATTGGATTTCCCTTCCTTTAGCTACTTAGATGTTTCAGTTCACTAAGTTTGAAAAGTCCAAAGAGTGCCCGCATAATGAGTTATAGGTATAAAGTTGAACATTTGTTCATTATGATATAAGTAATCCCATTTATTAGGACTACTATGTCAGTACAGGCTTTACTCATGTTTCATTATTTATATTTTTGGTCCTGGGACATAGAGCTTGGTGTCATTTAGCTTACGGCTCTCGTGATGCTATGGGGTGCCCCTCTTGCATGAGTACCCCACCGATAGCAAAGTCGGACGTATCAGTCCGCACCTCGAATGGCTTGGCGTGATTGGGCAACACCGACGACCAGTTCCTCTATGACTGCCTCCTTGAGAAAGTCGAATCAATTATTATTCGCACCAAGGCCATATGTTCTTCTAAAGTTCAGATGATTTTGTGCAAGCTGGGCATGTTTGACATCTATGCTTCAACTTGAGGGGAGTGTAGGAGATTGTGTGCGTGTATACGTACATACTTGTATGTAATAGAGTAGTGGGTATAATGTGTGTACTTTTCCTTTGGTAGTCCGTCAGGACACTTATCTTTACAGTTAGGGTTTCATTATAAAGCGATATTAGATGTGAGAGGGTTAATCTCTCCTAACACCTCTCTTCCAAAACTCTCCTCCTTGTTCTAGACCATGCAATTCTACACTTCCAAAGAAGAAAAATTTCGCCAGGCTATGCTAGAAAGTAGTGGTCAGAAAACTTCCCAATTGAAAACTGCTGTCCCATTACATACAAATGACCTAGTTATAGCCCACAGAATGTTCTTAAATTTGATACTGATGTGAGCCTTACATTTTAATTGAAACATGGAAGAATGCCATATTGGGGAGGCCATATACTAAAGTATTTACCGAAGTTCTCGCTGGTTAGGATTGATTGGTGAAAAATTGAAAATGTCTTTCCAGTAACCTGCCAACAATATTCCCATTAATACCTCACACGTAACCCCTTCACATGAATGCTAGTTATTGGGTTGCTGTTGTTGTATCAGTATCAGTTTTTACTTTTAGTAACATCTTTAGATTTCTGATTTTGAATTCCTGTAGAGTTTTAAGTTTTTTGGTTTCATGAAACTAGCCAGCCAGTTTCATATTATTCTCACTCGTTTTTTTTTTTTTTTTGTTGTTGTTGTTGTTGTTGTCATTGTTGTTGGCAGTTATGGTGTTATATCTGTACCGGAGGTGACGGATTGGCAACCTCTAACTAGCAATGATAGCTATCTGGTGGCTGCAACTGATGGGGTCTTTGAGAAAATGACCGTGCAGGATATCTGTGATCTAATATGGGATGTACACATTCAAGACAGTGAAAAATCAGAACCCTTTTGTACCAACACAAAATTGTTGGCTGATTGCATTGTAAATACTGCTTTTGAGAGAGGCAGCATGGACAATATTGCTGCTGTTGTGGTTCCCTTGGCATCTGATGATATTTCCAGGACTCAATTGAGGGAAAGTTGCGATTTAGATGGAAGTGTTGATTCTTCAGCTTGTGGAATGCAGAAGCTAATTGATATGAATTCAGGTTTCCTTTCTTGGCTAGTTTCTAGTTAGAAAATCCTGCTATCTTTTTATGGTATCCTTTTCTGCTTCTATATGCTAATCCTAGCATATTATTAGGTGGTTTGTAATGCTTTAAATGCTAGTGTCCCTTTATTAGTTCATACAAGTGCCTCAATGCAGAAACATGACTATCGCAATAAATAGTAGTTGTACATGAAGTGAGGAGAAACCGGAGTGGGTTTAGTTGTGTATGAAGGTATAACTACCTTGTTAATTGGTTACTCTGAAAAGTTTGGTACATTTTCTTTATCGCCACCAATACTCTTGGATGGTGGGAGATATGTTCGCACCGATTCTGAGTGCACACTGAGAGCACACAATCTTTTTTCTACAGGCAATATTTTTTATTTTATTTTATTGAAGTCTAGAAAACGTTTTATGAACTAAATGGTATTTTGAGGTGACTTTCCCAAACAGTCATGAAGCCAACTTGCAATTTTGTGAGATGCTAGTGAAACAAACCAAATGCATTGCTTTCAACTGCAAAGTTGTCAAATGCTATTGGAACTCAAATACTATTTGACAGAATGGTGCACCCAAACACCGCCTTGTGTCTCTGATTATGTGGTTTTCTTCCAATAACATTCTGATATACCATGGTTTGGTGCTCTGTCATTTACACATTCAGAATCCTTCTATCCTGTTACATACAGAATATTTTCTCAGCCTTACTAGGTCATTGCAGGGGTTCCATTGCAGCTTACATTCTTAAGGAAAAGATGCACCATGTTCATTTTCCTGAATGTATTTTATTTTCATTTCTTGTAATCTGTGCTTTAACGGTGTTCTTTTTTAGCTTACTTGATACATTATTTTTCAGCTATGGAAGGCATCAGCTAACTTGGTCATGTTTTTATTTCCTGCCCAGCTAATGATGCCATCAGTTCTGGCCTTATACCAATGGAATTTGTTCACAAGACTATGGCAACTTTCAAGAGATTATTGGTAATACTTTTAAGGGATGATTTCACCCCTAAATTTGTGCTTGTCTTGATGCCTGCTTTGGTTCCCCCGTCATTGACATCCTGCAATATAAAATAATTATTCTTGCTTAATTTTCTATGTTCTTTACTGTGCATCATAATTTATTTTGATATTGAGGTGGCGATGATAACATGCTATCTGCTCTCTGGTATGTAATTCCTATTGAGTCAGACTTGCTCCATGCCTTTCGCATGGCTCCAATGTTAATGTGGAGCATGAATCTGTTCCACTAAAATTTTCAACAAGTATATGATTTTCAGTGAATATTGACGGTAGTGCTATCTTAAGAAATAATTTCTGGAGTGACATGGATGTTTAAAAGCAGAATCTTGCCTCTTTATTGTAAAGGGATTTCATTGAATCCGTCTAATGGATGGACATCTAGAGGAACTAATGAAAGAAAAGCATTGCACATGAGTTTGCTGATTGCTTTTTATTTATTTATTTATAATGTTTTTGAGAGATAACTGAATTTTATTTAAGGGGTCATTTGGCAGCTTGTATTTGATATAAATTGGAATCCAAATCACAATTACCATGGGATTCATGTGAATTGGAATCCTCAGTTATGCTTGGTATTGTATAGATAGAATCAGGTGTAATCCAAAAATGGTGTTTGGCAGATGGAGTGAATTAGAAGCAGGAGTCCTATGAGATTCTACGGGCCCGTTTCGATAGTTAGTCGTTTTGCTTAAGCTACTTGTGCCTCAAGTTGCTTATCTTGGTTTCTCCTCATCCAATAGATAAATATGTTTGGTAAATAGTATACTAGTTGGTCAAAAAGTAGAAAAGTTTGTTTAATTTCCAACATCACCTAAGTAATTTTTATATCTCTTCCATTAGTCTCTCTCTCCTCTCAGTCTCTCTTTCTTCTCTCTTTCTTCTCTTCCAAAGTTTGTAAAATATCTTCCATTAAAGTCTCTTCCAGTTTTTACTTATTTATGTGGGGTCCAACTTTAGTATCCACAGTCTATCATGTGTGGCCAACCTTTGATGTGGACTGTTCATTATGTCAGGCCCACCTTGGCCCTGTCTTCAATGTGAATTGTCCATCGTGTGGGGCTTACCTTTAATATGGACCATCCACCTTGTAAAGCCCACCTTCGATGTGGATGTCCATCATGTGGGGCCCACCTTTAATGTGGACTCTCCATCGTGCAAGGCCCTACTTCAAAGTGGGCTTCCATCATGCGGGGCCTGCCTTAGATGTAAGCCATTCACAAGGGGCTGAACTTTAATGTGGATCGTCCATTATGCGGGGCCTACCTTGATGTGGGTCATCCATTACCGGGGGCCCACCATTAATGTTAATTGTCCATCATGTGGGCCCACCTTCAATGTCCGCCATCCATCATGTGGAGCCCACTAATTTGGACCATCCATCGTGTGGACTCCACCTTCGAACTGGGTCATCCATCACCTGGGGCCCACCATTAATGTTAATTGTCCATCATGTGGGCCCACATTCAATGTCCACCAACCATCGTGTGGACTCCACCTTCGAAGTGGGATGTCCATGCAGGGGCCTACCTTAGATGTGGGCCATTCATCATCAGGGGTTGACCTTTGATGTTGACCATCCATTATGTGGGGCCCACCTTGATGTCGATCATCCATCATGTGGGCCCACCTTCAGTGTCCATTGCCCATCATGTGGAGCCCACCTTTGACGTGGGCTATCCATCGTGTGGGCCCACCTTCGAAGTGGGTCGTCTATCATATGGAGTCCGCCTTGGATGTGGGCCAATCATCATTAGGGGTTGACCTTAGATGTGTATTGTCCATTATGTGGGGCCCACCTTGATGTGAGTCCATCATGTGGGCCCACCTTTGATATGGACCGTCCATTGTGTTAGCCCCACCTTTGATGTGGACTGTCCATCATGCAGGGCTACCTTTGAAATGATTGTCCATGACCATCATGTGTAGATATCAGAAAGAGAAAGACGAGAGGGAGTTAAAAAGCAATTTTTTAAAATCTATGGTAATAAGTTTGAGCTAGTAAGCTAGTTCTACAAAGGTGGTTACCAAACTAACTTTTATTAAAAAAGTTACTTATTTGTTGTCAGAAGTAAAAAAAAAAAAAAGAAGCTACTTATGGAGTTATCCAAAGAGGCCCTATGACTTCTTACACAGGCTTACTGTGATGTTTATATGAAATCCACCTTGACTGCTAGGTGCATCACCCCATCTATGGCCCTGGGCCCAAAATTCAGCCACGTCCATGATTTCGGTGGACCACATGATTAGAAAAGTGTACTAGGCCATCCTCAAAATTGTTTCCCTTCGTGTGGCCCACCTAAATTACAGCTAGCCTGATCTTTGTCCTTGGACATAAATTTTAGTTTGGCATCTAATGGTTGGAGTGAAATTTCTTATAATCATGTGGGCCTTGAAAAAAAATCAAGGGTGGATGTCTCTCCCAACTATTACCTTTTGGTGTGGCCCATCGGAATCACAGGTCAGCCTGATTTTTTGGCCCTAGACCTAACTTGGGATGACCCATCTAATGGTCGGATTCAATTTGACGCAAACATCACATAGGGCCATGTAAAAATCAGGGGTGGGTGTCCCTTTGCCAATTGCTTCCCTTGTTGTGGCCCACTTGAATTACAGAATGAGCTGATTTTTGGGCCATGGGCTTGGAGGACCTGGTGGTCGTGGTGGATTTCACATAAACATCATGGTGGGGCCCATTGATTCTTGAATGTGAAACAACGTGGTTTTCATGCAGAAGCTGATGTAAAAAGGTAGGATGTCAACCACATGCAAAGCTCAAAATTTTCACATGTGCCCACTGTCTTATTTATGTGAAATCCACCTTGACCTTCAAGTATGTCAACCATGTTAGGCCCAGTGCCCAAAATTCAACCCCATTTGTGTTTCAAGTGGAACGCACAATTGGAAACAGTATTATGAGGCAACGCTCATCCTCCAAGCTATTTCCCTTCGTGTGGCCCACCTGAATTATGAATGGGCCTGATTTTTGCTCCCGAGGTCTAAATTTTAGTGTGGCATCTAACGGTTGGAGTGGATTTCATATAATCATCATGGTGAGCCTTGAAAAAAGAAAATCAATGGTGGGCATCCCTATGCCAATTGTTTCCCTTGGTATGGCCCACTTGAATCACTCGATGGGCTGATTTTTGGGCCATGGGCCTAAAATGGGGTGACAGACCTAGTGGTTGGGGTGGATTTCACATAAACATCATGGTGGGCCCCACCCAACCCACCCGGTTCATTGCCTAATAGCGATCGTCTGTAGCTATACTTGTTAACACCCTCCTTCCAACGGTTGGATTTTTGACCATTAGACAAATCCGTAGTAATTGGGATTGAATTCACACCTTGAGGGAGTGATTTCAATATAGGCAAATTGGCGGTAAATGGAATCCATTTATCACTGTTTTGTGCGTACCAAACATGCCACCTTGTTGCTTTTACAATGATTCACACCAATTACCACTGAATATATGCTGCCAAACAACCCCTAAAATGCCCACCAGAAGGTGAGAATAGAATACAACCCGACTCTACAACTCAAAAAAAGAAGGGAGATTAGCAGACTTTGCTGCATTCATAAAGGATGCCCCTTCTAGAGAACAACACACTTAACTTTGCTAATAACTTCGATGGACGATCCCTTCTTCCGAAAGCAATGACTATTCCGGTCCCCCCCAAGTAAATCATAAAATTTCCATTATAAGAAGCCTCCAAATTGCTTTCCCGGATTTGCTTAGCCCATCTCCATGCCAGCTTCATACGAGGTCCTCAACTGACTTTGGCATCACCGAAGCGGTATGAAAGAAAACCAGAAAGTGCTCCCACACCTTTTGAGCAAAAGGACAATGAACGAATATGTGATCAATCGACTCTGCATCCCTCATGCACATCAAACAAATGTTGGGAAGGATGAGGGATCTCTTTTGCAAGTTGTTAATGGTTATCACTCTCTTTCTTCTTACTAACCAAACAAAGGCTGCAACTCTAGGTGGGGCTCCATAGTACCAATGATGGAGCAGATAGGAAGGCCTAAAGATGAGAGACTACTTAAAAAAAACAATCTATATAGCGAGTGACCATAAAAATTGCATGATCGATCCGCCATCCATATCATCGAATCTTCATGAGACAAGGGAATGATTTTCTTTAAAAAGTCTAATAATCTGGTCAGTTCCACAATTTCATCTGATAGATTCCTATGACAAGGAGTAGACCAAACCACATATCCACCACGGATAGAGAAACAACAATCTACAAGAATGAAACGATCTGGAGCAAGACTAGCTATTCTAGGAAAGAGCTCTTGGAGTGCCCGATCACTGCACCAAGTGTCCACCCAAAAAACAAATTATTTTTTCCATTTCTAAGTGAATAGGTGATTCCTATACGAAATGTTTTTTTTGTCAAAGCTATTGCCCGTCAAATATTAGAAGCATGATAGAGAGAAGAATTCTTCACACTCCATCCTCCTGTCTGAGATCCATGTCATCAACTACAAGCATCCTCCATAATCTGGCAGTTTCAATTCCAAATCTCCAATGCCACTTTCCAAGGAGCACTAAGTTCATGAGACCCAAATCCTTTAACTGGGTCCACCTTCATTTATCGGCTTGTAATCCTCCTCCCACCCGAGAACGTTAAATTTTCTTTTCTCCTCGGCCCCTTTCCACAAAATCTGTTCTCAAATTATCCACTGTATCCGACACTAACTTGGGACACATTTAAAAAGTGACATAAAGTACACTAGCATATTAGAAACGACTGCTTTTCTAATAGTTAGTCGGCCTCCCAACAATAGGTAATGATGCTTCCAACTCAATAATTTCTTTTCAATTTTCTTAACAACCTTATCCCAAAGGTGCTTTGTCGGCTTTCCAATACAAAGAGGCAACCCAAGACAAGTTGAAGGAAAAGCTCCTCTTGCATCCGAAAATTGGTGCCAATCACAATAACTCATTGTGCACATGGACTCCCAACATCTCACTTTCAAAAAAAATATTTAACCCTGAACTGCTTTGAAGCAAACAACAATTTTCCAAAGAGTATCTACCAAGGTGACATCTGCATCACAAAATAAAATAATATAGTTTGCATATTGGAGATTACTGACGTGAATCTCCATATCCCCCACCTTAAATTCACAAATCAAACCATTTTCCTTTACTTTTTGAAGCATCATACTAAACGCCTGTCCTTTTACAACAAATTTATGAAGATAAACGATTGTCTTGTCTAATACGTCGGGTGGCCTTAAATAAAAAAACTTTCTGCAACCCATTAACAAGAATGGAAAGATACGAAGACTGGACGCAGCATTGAATCCATCTCCTCCATTTAAGGCTTCAACCTAATCTCCCCAACATGTAATCCAATGCTTTAAATATCGACAATATCAACAGCTATATCCCACAATATACATTTTATCCCACTTGCGCGATACAAAATGCATAGGTAGTGCTGAACTGCCGATATATCTCACATGTTCGATCCGGTGAGCATTTTCAATTTTCGATCCTTTTTTTTTTTTGGTTAAAATTATGCTAAATCAGTGTTAAATGGTTATAAATCCATTGGTTCTTCATGTTTTGCATGAAAAGTTATAGAGTTGGAGCTCTGATTTCGATATCCATTGGTTCTTCATGTTCTCCATAATTTTTTTTATTTTTTTTTTTCAAAATTTTCTGTAACGCCCTGAAAATCGGGGGTCGAGCAGAAGCTCAGCTCCCGAGTTCCAATGACTTATGCAACATAGATAATGATGATTGAATGTTGTTTGTATTAGTGCATTAAACATGAGTGGGATTATACCAAATCAACATATCATACTCCAAGACAGTTAAATTACGCAAGCGGAAGACTGTGATAGATATATAAAATATATATACTGTTGTTAGTCTCCAGAGTGTGAACATGTTACCAGGTTAAATATATACATGGATACTCTAAAAATGAAAAAAATGAATATACATGGGTGTTCCAAAGGTGCAAAATAACAAGTGTAATGGCATCTAATCAGCAACCCTGTAACCCTGTCGATCAGAACATGGTCTACATAGACTCGCCTGATAGCTGCATATAGGAGAAACCCTCCTCGTCATCATAAAAGTCCGGCTCCACTTCGCAAGCATCGCCATCATCTGAAACTAAAACAGGGTCTGGTTGGTATTTAAAACACCGTCCCGTAACGTGGGAGTGAGTGATCAACTCAGTGGAACAATAAAGCAAAGGTTAACATGTTATCAATTTAGTCAAGCAGTAATGATAAAACAATACAATCAAACATCCCTAAATACTCTGATTAATGCAGGAATGATACGTATAAATGATGCATGCCCTCGCCTGCACTCCCTTTGCGATCTTCATCTAACGGTCGCGCATGTCAGTCACTTCCTCAGTGCTCTCTACTCAATGCCAAACGGCACATGCAGTGCGGTGCATGAGCGTGATTACCAAGTTCTTATTAGTCCTTTTCATACAGCAGGATTTGAGAAGCTAAGGTACCGCCCTTTATATCATTAACCCAAACAATGATCCATCTAGGGTCGTCAATCATAGTAAATCTCATACGATGTTGCGGTTCTAGGTCACTACAAAGGGCTCCTCACCTGATCAGTGTAGGCCTAGTTTATACTCTAGTTGCTACGGAAAGACTCGTCGCCTCAACGCAGTCCTAGAGTATACTTGAGGTCACTACCACCGACGCCCTACCAACTGACAGTCTATTTTCAAAGGCTCATTGCCAACCCGACTGGGGACCACAACCAGGCTGCACCGGGGTTGGCCTATTTCATACTCGAGGTCACTACAAAGGGCTCGTCACCTGATCCGTGTAGGCCGACAGCTCGAATACAGTATCCCATACCACCGTATTCAGCTCACGAGTTTGAATTGCTCACTGGACACTACAGGGAGGCTCGTCGCCCCAACGTAGGCCGACAACTCGACCACGGTGTCCCATACCACCATGTCCAGCTCATGAGTCTTAGCGGATCGAGGTACCAAGGTTAAACGGGCTTTCCACTGGTGAGTTTGGTACCTTATATTCAAGCAGTAACGTCCATACATGGTGAACATACATCGGGCCAATCGGGTTGCTTGACAAGTTCGACTGGTACGAGTGTACGCTGAATTAATCGACAAGGTACCGCTGTCGACGATCATTGTACGACTCAGATTCATTGAACGTGTCTCGTGTGGCGAAACGATTCGACCACTCGATCGGAAACCATTACTGATTGCCTGGACTATCGTGTAGTCCCATTCACACTCCAAATGTAACAGATAATCACATGTGCTAGTTATGACAGTATTGAACATACAATTCAGTCACTACAATCATTTGAGCATTAACAGAATAAACATAACATCACACATATGCATTTCATACTTAAATCACGTAGTTGGGTCTAAGTTATGAGAAAGGATTTACTCACATAGCTAAGGTAATTGAGGATCTCGTCTCAACACCTTTAATATAGGCATTTCGCAATTCAATTACTCATTCAAACATTTTATCGAACGCTTAAACTACGCACTTCAACATACATGACATATGTTGGTTATAACGTATATTAGGGCAAATCCATTCACAAAGGAGTCGCCTTACATACAACAAATATGTATCCTAGGTTACAAGTCATGGCAAACGCCAATGCTGGTTCTTTACTTTCATTCAGAATTTTTACAAACACTTAGACTACTCCTTTCATCATACATGTATTAGACTAGTATAACATATATCCTGGCAAGCCCTTTTACAAAGGACTTGCCACAAACACAACAAGCATATATCCATGATGGATAATCATGGCAAGCACGAATCCAAATTCCATACCCATTCAAACATTTCAACAAACACATGGAATGCATAGTTAATAAGCATAGTTCATACACATGTAATATATGGAAAACATCGTATCTAAGGGTATATGGTAGCAATCAAGTCAGTCATAAACCATTACTGACATTGAAAGCCTTGAAAACCATAACCTAAACGTTTATAGTCCGCACCTTTCGCCGGTAGACTCGTAACGAACTCGGTTTAAACACAAAGCCTTTGTCTACGGCACAACGGTCACCTATAGCATGAAATAGGTTAGCTATTTCCTCACTTACACTATTGGAAACCCTAAAACAGATTAGGGTTAGGTTTTCTCACCTACGAACGGAGTCGGAATCGCCGGAATAGCGATGCAGAAACGGTAGCTAAGCCCGTGGAGCGATGGGATCGAATCCTAGGAACTCTCTCCCACTTTCTCTCTCACTTTCTCTCTCTTTCCTTCTCTCTTTGCTCTCTTCTCTCCTAGGTTTTCCAAATTCGTATGGAATGAGAGAGAGAGAGAGGGTTTAAGGTCCTTATATAGGCCCAGAACTGACCGGAATAGCCCCAAGGCCATGGTATACTTAAGTTATAGCCAAAACCCATCTGTTTCGGCTCAACGGAGCACTTCTGGAGGCCCCTTTTCTGCGTGCGGTCGGACTTAAGATCCCTGGCATTGGATCTAGGTTGAGTTAAGTTTTCGGTCCGATAGGATTTACAAATCGACCGTGGCGGACCAGTTTCAGTTCAGCGGTCACGGCACTCGATCAGGTCCACAAGTATACTGACATGTGTTGGAAATTTTTCCTGATCCGAGAGTGTAATTGGGTCAGATTCTGATGGTCTGAAAGCTTAGATTTGGCCTGCAAGCGAACGACCCAAATCACTTAAATCTGAGCTCAATTTCTAAAGATATTCGCGTTTCTCACACACTTCACTCCGGGCTCAAGTTGTGCGTTTCTGGGTATCATTAGGACTTGATTTCCAAGATGGTCGTCAAGCCCAGCAAGTCGGTCATAATCGTTTAGTTTTGCAGTAATCGGACTTTCGACGCGCGGTCTAGGTCCGATACGAAGTTTCAATGTGCTCCCGAGAGCAACTGGGTTTTGAGATTGATCCTAAGTTTCAGGGTAATGTGGCGTTAATGATTCTACAAGTTTTGGGTCTTGCGGTTTGTATTTAAAGTGGTTCAAGCGAATTTCACAGCTAATCTTGTTTAACACTTAGTTATTTTCGTCTAATTCTAAAGGATTTGGTCCTGAGTGATTTCTGCCTGAGGTGGTACTCGGGTCTTTGTACGGATTTTTTCGGGACGTTACAATCTACCCTCCTTAAAAAAAAATTTTGTCCCCAAAATTGTCTAAGGGTAATAAGTAAAGGTTTTCAGGTTAGTTCTGTTGGTTTCAGGTTTATATACGTGTTAGGGTATATAACAACTACACTAGCCTAGCTCATAATGGTCTACCCCCCTAAAGATGTCTATCCTTGAGGTTTGAAAACAAATGTCCAAATCATTATTATCGTGCTAAGTATTTGATGATAAAGTTTACTTAAGGGTGGTATGTTCGACCCTTTATGATTGGGCTAATACGGAAAGTCAGTTGTGGTAGGCTCGAACCCGATACGTCGATTGCCCGCCTGACCAGGGCAGACAACACATTGTATCCCTTCCTAATCCTGATGGATCCTGGTCTTCTGCTCGGTCAAAGCAGTGAGTCCTTTGGTAATCACCCAGGATTGAGAATTGAGTTAAGCCGCGACCAGGATTGAGAATTGAGTTAAGCCGCGAATGCCTCGTAGGGATATGGTTATGAAATTCCGAAATCTGATCATCCTAAGTATTTAAGGAGTATTATAATTCGCTAGGAGGTTCAAGCATCATGTTTATAAGGTTGTCCCTTGGGTCTTGTTCAATGAGAGTTCTTGTTTAACATATGTTTAACTTGGTGGATAATAAGTTCTTTCTTACGGAATATTAAACTATGAAACTTAATCCTACCTGAGGGTTCTAATTTATTTGTACAAAAACAACTAAAAATATATATATCTTTATGTATAATCAAATTTAATCACAGGATAATCCCTAGTATGATTATAAATAATTCCTAAATAGACACCACATACTAAACTTTAATATGAAAAGATATGACCCGCCTATTGGCAACTCAAAGTGTAGAATTTTTTTTTTTTTTTTTTTTTTTCTGTTTCGACCCTTCTATTATTTACAACATATTTGTCATCTCTAGTTACCATACTATTTTTATAATCCCTTTTTAGGCCTATTCTTTCATACGAATTGGTTTAATACTTGTACCCTACTTTCTTTCCTTCGACGACTTCATTACTGACCTTCTAAGGAAGATCCAACTCTTATTTAGTGACCTAACCTTACGTATAACCTGGATCAATTTCCTTCGACCATGGGCCAGTGGACTATTAGTCCACCAGCCTCCGTCGTGCCTATGAGCGGGTAGAATATCAAGTTAATACGCACCGCTCTGCTTTCTAAGCCTATCGGGCAATCCTTACAAAGTTTGGTAATGTCAGAGAAGGTCCTTGTCGCGATAAGGACTCACAATACACCCATTAGGGTAGTGTTCAATCCCAAACGCTTGACTGTGGAGCATGACAGAAAATGCATGCGAGCTAATCTAAGCAAGGTTCCAAACACTAAAGCATACCAACCACTCTACCATATCACTAAGCCTATCAAGGCTATACATAAAAACAAGAAGAACAGCAACAAGGCAAACTAAAAGACGACTACATGTATGACTAGTCGTTGGAACCTGGCGATGGTGGAGGTGCACCCTTGTCCTGTAGACAACATAGGATGGCCTTGCCTATTTTGTTAAGTCCTTGCCTATTTTCAAAACATAAAAATTATTTTTAATTAAAAATTATTAAAATATTATTATTTTTAAATTTCCCTTCAACCAGCTGCCAATTGATACTAATTTCAAAGTATTTAGGAGTGTTTGATGAAATGGTCATCACATACACTCTAATGGTTATGCATTCAATTTGAATATAGTTGCATTAGTTCAGTTAGATAGCGCATAGCTTAGGACCCTATATAAAGGAAACCTATTATGTGCACTTCCTTTTTTGAGATGTTTTGATTTAAAAGTGTGTATTGATGTCTTTTTTAACAAACGATATATCCTGTGTGATAACCGATATGTATTTGTATTCCAAGGATGCGATACATAACGGGATACTGATATTTCGAACACTGATGTAATCTGAAAATTCCCAATCCACATGATTGTATGCTTTACTATGTCGAGTTTGCACTCTAACCAATTTTTCCCTTCCCTATTCCTGGAGTCGATACATTCGTGAGTGATGAGAGCACTATCCAAAATCTGTCTATCTGAAACAAAAGCACCTTGATTCTTTGAAATGATCTATGAGAGAACTCCCCAAAATCTTAAGGTCAAAACTTTGGACAAAATTTTCTACAGGCTCTAATTGGCCTCAAAACCTTCAGCAATTCCACCCCTTCAATCTTAAGGATAAGATCAACAAAGCTCTTAAAAAGAAAAAGAAAATGAAAAAAAAGGATAAGAGCAATAAATGTCGCGTCGAGATCATTTGAGAGCCGGCTTCGCTCATAGAACTTACAAATAAAGTCCATCGCATCACCTTTAATTGGCTGTCAAAATTTCTGAATAAACATCATCGGATAACCATCTAGACTTGGAGCTTTGTCTCCACACATTGAGTCGTAACTTCCTTCTTCTGAAATTGGCTTTTGAAGATAAGTTGCATCCTCACTCAAGAAATGCAAAAAATTCAAGTTATCTAAGCGCAACCTTGTCCATACATGACAACAAATTCTTGTAATAACTAACAATGGAGTCACAGATCTGCCTTGTTTCAAAGTTCTAATGCCGTCCACTACCAAATTGCTAATTCTATTTACTTGTGCTCGGGCGCTAGCCATATTGTGGAAGAACCGCATAATTCCTGTCCCCTTCAAGTCATAACAACATAGATCTTTGCCGCCACCTAATTTTCTCCTCTTTTGAGTAAGAAGCATATTTCAAGGATAAAGCTATTCTCTTATCCCCTTCTGCTGTCAGATGACCTGCCTCCTTAACATTGAACTCGTGAATCTCCTTCAGAATGGTGTTGAATTATGCCTCTCTGGCACTAAGAACATCTTTCTAATAAACTTTTATCTTTTCCTGTAGAAGTTTAAGCTTTTGACTCAATCTAAAACCCATGAAACCATCCACCATGAATGATGCCCACCAATCAATAACCAATACTTAAAGTCTTCAATCTCCATTCCGGTTAATTCAAATTTAAATGGCCTTGGACCCCAATTTTCAACATCCGACTCCAACACAATAGGGCAATGGTTAAATATAGGCCTCGAAAAGCCATGCTGACTAACAAGAGGAAACTTTTCAAGCCATTCTATTGAAAGAAAAAATCTGTTGAGGTGCGAAAGAATAATTTATACTTGATTATTTGTTAAAGTAAAATTTACAACCCTATCAGAGTTCAACCAACTCATGTGACGTTATCCATCTGATGCAGGGGCATTTTCACACCGGGCTCGAGTGGGGTGGCCTGTGGGATGCAAGGGCACACTCAGGGTGGGCAGCCCGTGTGAGGTGGGTGACTCTTGTGAGGCAGAACCCAGTGATGTGGGGTCCACGAGGGGGGTCTGGCCAAGGACATAACCCATTAGATGTGGGGCCTGGGCTATGAGATAAAGGGATTGACTCGCTATGCTTTATTAGTTCGAGCTTTTAGAGCAAGTGGTTAGTTGTCCTACATAAAAGTGGTATCAGAGCGGGAGGTCTCATGTTTGAGACTCCTCACCGGGGGTGATTAATGCATGGACATTTTCACATCGGGCTCGAGTGGGGTGGCCCGTGGGATGCAGGGGCACACTCGGGGTGGGCAGCTCGTGTGAGGTAGGTGGCTCGTGTGAGGTAGGTGGCTCGTGTGATGTGGGGCCTATGAGGGGGGTTCGGTCGAGGACCTAAACCATGAGATATGGGGCCTGGGCTATGAGATAAAGGGATTGATTCGCCATGCTCTATCAGTTCGAGCTTTTAAAGCAAGTGGTTAGTTGTCCTACACCACCATCTTAGATTTCTTCATGCTACAAGTAATAACTCCTCTCTTGGACTTTTTAAATGGGAAATGAACTACATTGAAATCACCTCCAACGCACAATGGTAAATCTAATGTCCGTTTGGTGCCGTTTAGCTCAGGCCATAACTGATTTCTCCGACTTCGAATACAAGTTCCATACACAACAGTGAATAGTCACTAACATCCTGAAGAGAGATCCTGTAAGATGACCGAAATTGTGAACGTACCTGAGAAACTGTCTTCTTTTCTCCACGCCTCCAAATTCTAGGCAACAACAATATCTCCTGTAGATCCAAAAGCATTCAAAGCAACCCACACTTTGTTTTGAATTTGCCAAAGAGAGTTCAACATACATTTTTTGATTGACTAAAGCTTAGTTTCCTGAAGCTTGATGACATCTGCTTTTGATTTCTTGTACATTTTCCTAATGCAGGCCTTTTTGAATTTTCAGCCCAATCCACTATCATTCTAAGAGAGAACTATCATTGATCACTGGCTTTACCCCCTCTTGCCCTCTTTCCTTGCGTGATTTGCTCGAAGAATTATAATTGATTGAGAATTCTAAACTTGGAAGCTCTCTCCAACCTCTGGGATATTTTTTGCCCTTCATTAGTTGAGCTTCCTACTGCCTTTGAGCCCCTTTGCCTTGAACAAACTGGAAGAAATTGTAAACATCTTCCTCCCAGGCCCCGAAAGATAAACCGACCATCCCTCCCACTCTTTCCAGAACATTCTTGGACCACCGAATCTAATCGTTAGTTAACGTATTACTACGGTTGGGAGCAGCTTGCCTTCTGGAGTCCGTAGCTGAATCAGACTCTACATTGTCTTTCACCTTTGTAGCACGAAGCAGGGCGATGATTAGAGCCTCCTCTGGGATATCCACCTTAGGATTTAACATTTCCAGCATCATCATCCTTACCTTTGCAATTTGCAAATTCCTTTGGCAGTCCAAAATCTTCTCTCTTTCGGACCTTGTGTGACTGTCTTATCTCTTCCGAGTTTAGGCTCCCATAAACATCCTCTTTGTTTCAACTGGATCTTGCTGCAGAGATTTGTAAGCATTTATTGTTTATAGAGATGCGACAGCTCATCCGAAGCTCGTTGCAAGTACCCTTCTCACCTTCATCTTCCTTTAAAAGGAAAACTGTCTTCTGTCTTCAATAAATTACAGGGGGGGAAAGAGTCCCATGTCATGCTGGCGAGAACAACTGCGAGGGAATTGTGAGGCCCATCTCCTCCACGTGTCACCATCCTAATGCCTTCTTTTTTCTTACCTCAATATTGTCCCTACCATGAGCTGACCAATGACACTTGTCCTCTGACCTCATTATTGGTCTTATTTGAAAAAGCTAGCTCGAATGAGACCCAAACCGACACATCAGCCATCTCTCTCCTCTCACCCTGCCACTTTGCCTAAGGCGACTGCTCGAAACAACTAGCGAGCGTGGTAACGTGTATCATCTTCTATAGGTTCGGAATCTGAGCCCATTGATGACAATAGGCTTGGAGAAGTGTGAGGCACTCTCCTATTCCCATGTTATACCCGTTGCCATGCTACGAATCTTTTGTTGTTCCTTCCTCATTAACCCCATCTCCACCAATAGGAGATGCGCGCACACTTGCCTCCGCGATCGGTGAGTCTTTGAAGCACAGAAATTGTGCTCTTTTTTCCCTATCGTAACCACCAAAGCCTCTCACTGAAGATCTTCTAGTTTCTCCTCTGCTTTAGACCTCCCCCCATCATTGCGGTACCTCCCATGATTTCTCTCTACCCTCAACTCCAACCTCTCTTCCCCAACAACCACACCTTGATAGAAAAAGGGTCTGCAAGAGCTCTCTTCTTCTTACTGCACACTCAAGCTACCTTGATTTCTTCTTCGTCTTCCATCACAAAGGTCGATTGCCACCACTTCGCCCAGACATGATCCGATCACCATGAATATTTCGCGAAACCATAGCTCCATAAGGATTCCCCATATCAAGAACTAGATTTCTTTCCTTCTGAAGTGTGATCTTTCCGACCATTTCTTGATCTATTTAATGGGCCCTTCTTTGAAAATGGCTTCCGCTACCACTGCTTTATCCAAATTCGCCCTAGCCTTGTAGTGAATCCATACCTCGTTTGAATCTATCACTTTTACGGTAAAATTTGCATCCATTAATTTGTAAACTTGTAATGATCCAACACCAAAGTTGTGATAGAGCGGCCTTATTAGTGGTTTCTGCAACTGACGACCATTGAAGAGTATTCAATGCATCTTTTATTACTTTCGGCCTAATGTGAACCATCGATTCTTCGGCAGTGCTTTCAGTCCAAATCCATTTCTCCTCTTCTACTTCTTTCCCCTGCAATTTCTGTTGGTGGTTTTCTTCCACCCCCTGCAGACTCTAATGATGCTTCTCCCCTACTACAACATCTCTGAAGGAGTCATGGCTTTTTCCTGCTGATTTCCTCTTCATCCTTCTGGAATGATTTCCCCTTATTATCAAGCTTCTCCTTTCGGTTTTCTGCCTCTTTGTTTCACTTTTTTCTCATCACATATGTTTTTAACCTCTGGACCAAAATGGGCCCTATGAACCTTGAGTTTCTTTCCTTTAAAGCTTTTGGTGTGCAATAGCTTAATGGCCCTCTCCAGTCTCCACCTCCTCCTCCAAGCTCATATGGATGAAGGCAAACTGCGATAAGAGGAGTTTCAATCTCGAGGAATGATCACTTCCATAACATTCCCCACCTTGTCGAAGACTTTGTAGAAGTTGATTGGAAGCCATCTGTCGAGGAAGCTGTCAACGAACAACGTTGGAAGCTCCGATAGCTCCATTGTGCCCACGCCTCTCTTCTTCAAATCATTCTTCTTGCCTTGAACCTTCGTCCAATCACCCATCGCCCCTTCTCCCACCGTCTCCTCCCATATCTTGCATCGCTTTCCCCCCCCTCTCACTCTCTCTCCACCTTCCAGATTCCTGTGAGCAAACTGGCGAAGCACTTGTGGGACAAGGTCATTGAAAGAATGGGGAGGAAGTCGTCGAGGTGGAAGAGCAAAAATCTCTCATTGGGCGGTAGGATTATGCTCAGTAAAGTTGCACCATTGAATCTGCCTCTCTACTTCATGCTATTGTTTTGATGCCTGAAGTTGGTGTTGGCTAGGTTGGAGAAGCTGTGAGGGTTTTCCTTTGGCAAGAATCTGGAGAAAATCGCAAGTTCCATTTATTGGAGAGGGATGAAGTGTGCAAACCTTACGAGGAAGCAAGAGTCAAAATTAGAAGGTTGGAGGTCCGAGGTCGTGAACCTTGTCTTACTTGGTGGATAATGCAGGGACATTTTCACACCAGGCTCGAGTGGGGTGGCTTGTGTGAAGTGGGGGCACACTTGGAGTGGACAGTCTGTGTGAGGCGGGTGTGAGACCTATGTGAAGTGGGGACCACGCGGGGGTTTCAGCTGAGGGCCTGACTTGTGCTATGAGATAAAGGGATTGATTTGCAACGCTCTATCAGTTCGAGCTTTTAAAGCAAGTGGTTAGTTGTCCAGCGTTAAAAGTGGTATCCGAGTGGGGGGTCTCGTGTTCGAGACTCCTCATCGGGGGTGATTAATGCAGGGGCATTTTCACACCGGGCTCAAGTGGGGTGGGCGGCCTGTGTGAGCTGAGACCCATGTGAAGTGGGGCCCACGAAGGGGGTTCGGCCGAGGGCCTGACCTGAGCTATGAGATAAATGGATTGATTTGCCACGCTCTATCAGTTTGAGCTTTTAGAGCAAGTAGTTAGTTGTCTTGCATCAGTGGATGTGGAGGTTTGAGATAGAAGAAGGGTGCTTATGGAGAGTGGTGATTGCAAACAAATATGGTGTCGAGAAATGGGGGTGGTGGGTTAGGGAATCATCTCGATATAGAGCGTCCAGCCTTTGTAAGGCGGTTGGTTGCATGATGAGTGCGGGGTGCATTTTTGGGAAGACATGTGGCTTGGAGAGGGTCCACCGTGTGACAAGTTTCTAAGGCTAGCTAGGTTCTCTTTGGTGGCAGAATCCTCTATTGTTTGATGCTTTTCTTTCTCTGGTGCTGATGTTATGTGGTCCTCATGTGGAGAAGGAACTTGACGGATGAGGGGGTGAATGATTTCACCTAGCTTCTAGCTCGGCTTCAAGATTTCTGATCCTTGGTAGGTGAGAAGGATGCGATTTCGTGGTGCAAGGATATGTTGCAAAATTTTTTGGTTCACTCCTCATGTGGCTTGATCTCTAAATCTTTGTTGGGTGTGTTGTCACCACATTGCCTTTGTGTGGCACTACGGTGCCCCTCCCAATGTTGCGGTCTTTGCTTGGTTGGTGGGAAGGAATAAGATGCTCATTATTGATAATCTTCAAAAGAGGTTGATGGTCATCACCAACAATTGTAGCATGTTCTTGTAAGATGCTAAGTCAGTCTACCATTTATTTATTTGTTGTTCTTTTGCCAAAATTGTGTGGGAGGGCTTCTTGATTTCTTCAAAGGCTCATGGGTACTGAGGGGGACTATCTTGGGCTTTCTCGTTGTGTAGCATGGGGAGGGATGGGAAAAAAAAGGAAAGTGGATGTAGAGGTTAGTGTTGTTGGCCGGCCTTTGGGCTCTTTGGGGAGAATGGAATAACCAATGCTTTTGGAATGTAAGCGGGTTGGCGACAAAGGTCTTTAGAAGGGTGAAGTTGGAAGTATTGGCTTCTTGATTGTTTTGGTTTTGTTGGGTGTATTCTCTTTTGCTCGGGTTCAAGTTCCTTTGTTTTGTTTCCTTATGGGCTTCTTTTTTAATAAAATTTCCTCCCCCCCTCCAAAAAAAAAAGAAGGTAATTGTCATCTCATCATCATAATCATCAAAGCCCTGTCCTAGCTTTTTGGCATTGGTAGAATAAACAAAAAAAAAGAAAAAAAGAAGAGATTTTGCCTTTTGGAGTTGTATAAATATTATATCAATTGTAATCTCGCAAAAGTTTGATTGACGCAATCGAGTACTTGCAGTTTCCTATCCACGTTTCAAACCTTGTCGAGGAGTTTAATTGTATACTTGATCAAGTTTCCAGTTGTCTTGGGTGTGAACGTTCTCTGAATTCTAGCTGTAAACCATGTTGATGATTATATATTGAGCCTTTTGTTCCAAGTTTTGAGTTGGTCTTGGGCATGGACCTTCACCAATTTGGAGACCAGCAAATCATTCCAGTGCTACAGTCATTTTTCAAGCAGGCAGCTAAACACCAGCTTGGAATCAAATTGGACTGCTGGCTTTGTTGACGATGAGGTTGAGGGATTCTAATGATGTGGGGAGATTCCAAGTAGCTGATTGGCTAGAGGCAGTGGAGACGAGGACTTGGCTTAGGACAAACATATCGTTGGCATGGATGTCTTCGAAGACAATGGATTATAGCTTCCTTGGAGTTTTTATTATTTTATTATTTAATTTATTAATTAATTTATTTTTTGAGAGATTGTAGCTTCATTAGAGTTGATCCTTCAAGGACCAAAAAAAAAAAAAAAAACACTCCTGTTCCTTTCCTGCCAAATATGCCACACTGCTGTAAAAGCGAGCTTGCACTAGAGCTTTCCTATGAAGTTAGAGAAAGTGGATATAAGATCCCTGCTTCATTCCATGTCTATGCCAAACTTAGCTTGTATTTGCCTCCAAAGCTAGTTTGTCCAATTGCACTCAAATGACGGATGGCTGCTAGATTCAGTGGGCTGACTGCAGAAAGGGCACAAAACGTCATTGATGATTTGTCTCGCTCTTAAAATATCCATGGTTTTTAATTTGTCAAGAATCCCCATCTAAGCATCTATAGGATGCTTTGGTATGTTTCATTGAAATCAGATTTCTTCAGCCCAAGGGACCGGCGCACTACAGCTTGTACAAATTTCCAAATCTGAGTCACAGAATCTGCCTTGAGAGTCAGGGCACCAGATTATTTCATCTCTGGATGCTGAAGATCTGAACGTTCCTGATCTTTGAATACTTTCAATGAGATCAGAGGACATAGGAGTTGGGATCCGCCATTAGCTGTCAGATAGCTGACCAAAATTTCTTTGTTCAAGTCAAGGTCATATCCTGCTCTAGAACCAAATCTATCAAGCAATCTACCACCTTGTAACCAATGATCAGCCCAAAGAAACACGGTTCTTGGCCAAATCTCCATTTCCAACAATATGCAAAACATGGTTCTTGGAACCCCTTCTGCTAGGGATGCTTTCCATGATTTCCATGCAATTCTTGGGCAAAAGAAACTTATTAGACCAAAACAGGTGGAGAGACACATGGGTAGAGTTAAACAGTTCTAGTTTTCCTTGGAAGGAAAGAAGCAACTTTTTTCAGCCACCAAATTTAAGATTCATTTTATCTATTAGAGGTCCACAATCTCTTGGATGTAAATGGGCTGAACATAAATTATATTCTCTTAGATTCATTTTATCTCATGAACTTTCCTCTTCATTTCACTAAAAATTAAACTATCATCTATTCCATAAATTTCATTGCCAAATCTTTTTATTTTGGAAAAAAAAAAAGCAGTTAAAAAAGGAAGAAAAGAAACTATTTAGATCATTTATAGATCTTTAGATGTTCGTAATGTAGATATGTGATTAATTCTTGTATGCTTCCAATGATTTTAGTTTAAAAATATTCCAAAATTTATTTTGTAATGCTTAATGCATTACTTGTCTTAATGCTATTGGGGCTTTTTCTTGTTGAAGGTTGAAGGGCCACAGAAAAAAATTGGTTGCTTTTATTTATCCGAGAATCTTAATGAAAACATTGATTATGTTTTTCATGCGCAAAGGGATGATATGAAAAATGACGTTTATGATCTACCACAAGCTTTACCTAATGGCCTTGGGCACCATCATAGTAAGTTTCACCTGCTAGTGCCCCATGTTATTCTTTTTACGTTTACACCATTGGTTTTTTGAATCTTTTCTCATAATTATCTAACTGTCCAATGTTATATTCATTTTATGTTTACTTGACATGCTTGATGTTTCCTTTAGCTGCAAAGATTAATATGCATGAACTTTATGATTCTTTTTCCATAAGGTTTCGGCTTTATTGAATTCATACATACACACATGTATGCATAAATTCATCCATAAATGTCGCCACCATAATACACACATTCATAAATACATGCATGCATACATGGGAATGATCCAGTAGTAGCCATCAACACTACCATAAGCGACGATACTGTCAATATCATGTCGACACTACCATAAGCATAAATACAATCAATCTCTTGTCGGCATTACCATAAGCTACGGTAGTTTAAACCTCAAGTTGGGCCTTGAGCCCAAAAATCTAGCCAATGCATCACTTAGGTGGGCCACACAACATGCACAATTGAGAGAGGGTTGCCCACCGTTTATTGTGTTTGGTGACACCATTATGCATATACGCAGTTTAGCCCCTTCACTTTATTTATCCCACCATGATGAAGGGACATGCCAAGAATCAGGCCATTCTAACACTCACATGGGCCCCAACTCAATCAAGGGTGGCTCATCATCCCCACTGTTTCCTACAGTGTAGCCCATCTAGTGTTTTCAATATCTTGCAATGTCACCGATATATCCCGCGATATATCTTTTATCCTAGCTTGGCGATACAAAACCTAACTTTAATATCCTTTTTTCATGGTATTGTGTAATATATCGCGCGATATATCATGGATATCATGCAATCTATCCACACTCCCCCTTTATAAATTTTTAATGTACTGTGTGATATATCGATACTGAGTGCGATATCAAAGGGGATAAAAGGAAACCACCGCTGTTTTGTTTAGAAAATCCTTAAAAATTCACAAAAAATAATTTTTTTTTTTTTGCCAAAAAAATAAATAAATCTTCCTAGAACATCTTAAGGTGATTTCGACCAATCCATTCTAGTTTATTGGAAGAAAATCTTCAAAAGTTATTTGAAATTGCGATCGGAAGCTTCTTAGGACTGGATTATAAAAGTTGCGTATTTTTTAGTTTTGATTCTTTTTTTCATTTTTATATGTTGCAAAAAGTGTAAATCGTAAGAAATTCATGATTCCTCATGTAAATTTTTGGATTTGGAGCTTTGATTTCAAGATTTGGGGGAGATGGGCCAAGTTGTAAAAAATTGGAGAAAAATCGAAATGTCTAATTTTTCCCAAATCAATTACAATCTTAGCGTGTTCGAAGTATCGGTATCGCTGGCCAAGGATATGGAAACAATATCGATATCGCTGATAATATCGCTGATAACGGAAATGTGGGGAAACATGGGAAAAACAGTGGAATTTTCAGTGAAACTTCAGGAGATGTTAAAATGTACATATTTGTATATTTAGAAATAAAAAAATTTGCAAAAAGAATGCATACATAACAAGCTTACATTTAATGAGACCTTAAAAGCATGTGTTGTTGTAAGAAATCAGTCCAAACATCTCATCCAGTCTAAACTTCTCGGGGCTAAATTTGTTTTGGATCAAGCTAATATTTGCTTTTTGCCATCATCCATATCTATATGACCTAATCTACAGGTTGTATGTCAAATAAACATCACAGTGGGCCTTAAAAAAAAATAATGGTGAGAATTGTTATCATCGCTGCTTCTTGTGGTGTGGTCCACTTGAGATTTGGATCTGTCTCAGTTTTGGGATAATGCCTTGAAATGATAAGAAAAGATGGACAGACGGTGTGGATAAAAACCATGCATCATGTGACCACTCAAAACTTCTATCCATTCATAGCTGAAGACGGGCGACAGTAGGACGCAATCCTCGTCCCCTCTGTAGACACCGAAAGCTGCGCACCAGTTCGCACACTCGTGGGAACTTTTTTTGGGAAGTTATAATAAGTGATGTGACTACAAAATTTGAACGGTACACGTGAAGCACCACCTCATGAAACCTCCTGGGCCCAATTTTTACTTTGATCCAAAACTTTTGTGGGCCATAAAAAATGAAAACAGTATCCTCCCTTTATTTGCATTTCTGTTTACTATGGCCCATCAGAATTTTTTATTAGGGTGAAAATTTGACCCTTGATGTTTCATGGGATTCCGCATCAAATGGACCGTTCAGATTAGACATCCGTGACACGTGCAAAGGAACTTCGGAAGCGCATTAGCTGGACGCGCATTATATATTGACAGGTTGAGTAGCGAGACTCGCTACTGAAGTGACGTCACCAAGTTATGTGGACCCTACTATGATGTATGTGCTGTATCCACAACGTTCATCCATTTGGAGATATCATTTTAAGGCATGAGCCAAAGAATGAGGAAGATCCAAAGCTTTAACAGACCCCACCATAGAAAACAGCGGGAAGATTGATGCCCACCGTTGAAACTTTCCTAGGGCCCACCATGATGTTTTTTCGAAATCCAAACTGTTAAAAAGTTAACAAAGACATTAAAGAAGGGAAAACACCAATATCAGCTTGATCGAAAACTTTTGTGGCCTTTAGAAGTTTTTAACGGTGGTGTCACTCTCCCCACTGTTTTCTGTGGTGGGGTCCACTGGAGCTTTGGATGTGACTCATTCTTTGGATCTTACCCTAAAATGATCTCTCCATATGGATGGACGACATGGATACAAAACATACATCATGGTGGGGCCCATAGAACTTGGTGATGTCACTTCAGTAGCATTCTCGGGGAAGCGGATTGGCTGGTGTACCTCACACCAACTATATAAGCTGGTGTAGATCCGTGTCGTGCGAAGACGAGCGTCGACGCTCCTCGAGATTTGAGTTGTACGAATGGTTCAAATGAGATGAAAGTTACATGGGCCCGAAAATGATGTATTTATTATATCCATGCTGTTCATTCATTTTTCAAGATAATTTTAGAGCATTTGAAAAATAATGAATCATATCCAAAGCTCAAATGGACCACACCAAAAATAGCAGCGAGGATAATGATTTGCGCCGTTAAAAACTTTGTAGGGCCCAACATAACGTTTATGTTCCATTCAATCTGTTAATAAGGTCAAAAATACATGGATGAAGAGGAAAAACAAATTTCATATTGATCGGAAGCTTCTGTGACCCCCAAAAGGGTTTCAATGGTAGACGTTCAATCCCCCACTGTTTGTTTCAATGTGTTCCACTTGATCTTTAGATCTATCTTATTTTTCGTCTCAAGCCTTAAGACAAGCTCGCCAAATGGATGGACGGTTTGGATATAACACACCTTATAATGGGACCCACAGAACTTGCTGACGTCAATACACTAGCTATATAGCTGAGGTGTGGTACACCAGCCAATCCGCTTCCCATTCTCAATACTCAACCTGTCTGTAGCCAATCCGCGTCCAGATTAGCCATGGATAGGTTGAGTAGCCGACTCCCTACCAAAGTGACGTTATCAGGTTCTGTGGGCCCCACCATGGTGCATATTTAGTATCCACACCGTCGATCCATTTGGAGAGATCATTTTAGGTCATAATCCAAAGAATGAGCCACATACAAAGCTTTAGTGGCCCACCACAAAAAACAATGGGGAAAGTGACGCCACCGTTAAAAACTTCTAAGGGCCACAAAAGTTTTTGATCAAGCTGATATTTATGTTTTCCCTTCTTTCATGTCTGCGTTAACTTATGAACAGTTTGGATCTCAAATAAACATAATGGTGAACCTTAGGAAGTTTCCAACGGTGGGCGTCACTCTCCCCACTGTTTTCTGTGGTGGGGTCCATTACAACTTTGGATCTGCCTTATTCTTTGCTTTATGCCTTAAAATAATCTCTCCAAATGGATGGACGGTGTGGATGTAACGCATACGTCATGATGGATCCAGTCACGTTGCTCAACCTGTCAACAGTTAATCCGCATTCGATAACTTATCGCGAAATCGGCCCGGATCGCGTCCTACCGCTGCCCGTCTACAGTTATGAATGGGCAGGAGCTTTAAGTGGTCACGTGATGTATGGGTTTTATCCACACCGTCCATCCATTTTTCCTTATATTTCAGGGCATTATCCCAAAACTGAGGCATATCCAAATCTTAAGTGGACCACACCACAGGAAGCAGCGGTGATAATGATTCTCACCGTTAAAATTTTTTGAGGGCCCACCGTGATGTTTATTTAACATCCAACCTGTAGATTAGGTCATACAGATCTGGATGATGGCAAAAAACAAATATCAGCTTGATCCAAAACTTTGGTAGCCCCGGGAAGTTTTTAACGGTGAGAGTTCAATCAACACTGTGTGGCCCACTTGAGATTTTGATCTACCTTAGTTTTTGGGTTCATACCATAAAATTATTTTTAAAAATGTATGGACGTTGTGAATTTATCACTAACGTCTTGGTGGGACCCACCTACATCCCAGCGGAAGAACTTCATATGAAAGGCTTCCACCGCATCCTTCGGAGAGGAGAGGAGGCGTGCTAGAGACGGAAACTCGCTCTTTTAAACTCGCCTATAAGAGCGCCTTCATCCAGACCGTCTACCTTATCCGACGGTTGATAGCAAGGTTCGCACGTAATGACGTGCGAACTGGTGCGCAGCTGATCTCTCTCTCTCTCTATATATATATATATATATATGTGTGTATATATTTCCAAGTGTTTACTGGTGTCTTTCTTAACAATGCCTAATGTTTCATTGAAAAATTCTACCAATTTCCCAATGTTTCTCCATGTTTCCCAACAACAACGATAAATTACACGATACCATGATATATCTTGGGCGATAGCTGATATGTATCCATATCCCAAGGTTTCGATACATTACGCTATAACGATATGGAAAACATTGGGCCCACCTAGGTGATGGATCGGCTTGATTTTTGGGCCATTGGACAAACACAAGGGGGCATTTTCTAATGGATGGAGTGGATTTCATACAAACATCACGATGGGGTCCACACAACTCGTCACTATTGCACTACACGATGGGCTCAGCTATTTTCTTCTTAATGTCGGTATGAAGGCTGTCTAATTGCTGTGTATATGACTTCAGGTGGAGGATCTTTAGGTCTGTACAATGATAAAAATTTGTGTTTGCACTTTGGGATGGATATCGAAGGTGCCAAAGGCCAGTGCATGAACCCCGACGACTTTGCTAGTTTTCTTGGTTTGCTTGAATCGATCCCTTTCAACGATACAGGTTTCAATTCTTCAGCATCATTTGGATACGACTCACCTGATTCTAGGTAACCTCCAATGTGGAAGCTTTTAAGGCATTATAGCATGGGCCATTGTGTTATTGTTTCTTGAAAAGTATATGCCTCATTAATTAAGTTTATGTTTGACCTTAATGTGCAAACTTTCAATTATTTTACATGAGTGCTGTTACTTATTCATCATCTAGATATATGTAGCTTACGCTTTTATATTTACTCATTATGATTTGATTTCATAATGTAAAAAAAAGAAGTAAAAAAAAGAAGTGGAATGAATGCATAAGAACTAGGATTATTGCAATTATATGTAAATACATGATTATGCTTCTTTTGTTAGCTGCTGATAGGGCAGGTCCGCAACCTTCACGATGAGAGTACCCTGAGTATTCATTGTTTAGAATGAGACCTGCTCTCTCTGGAGTGTAAAAACAGTACCAACATCGCCAACCACATTTTCAGTTCTGAACTGTCGGACATTTGTGATCCAGTTCTGTATTTCCACTGATCTGAAGTTATAGTTCTAAGTTGTAATGTTATTTTATATTTAAATGGAGAAACTTATACTCTGATTTATGCAATAACATGCATATAATATAATTTATGCATCCATGATCTCATCATTTCATGTTCAAATTACAATATCAGTTTGTATATAAAACTGTACTGATTGATCTATGGTCTAACTGAAGTTATGGCCCTTGATAGAGTGGAATGGCGGAGAAGGATTCATGTAGCCAACCCCAGTTGGTTGGGACCAGGCTTGATGATGATGATGTTGATATAAAACCGAATTGCATACGTAGCATATGCACAGTTCATTTCCCATTTAATCAGATGATGCATTAATATGATCATGTTCAGAAACCTGAGTAGCTTCCGCATTTGCTCCCTTGTAACAGCCATTATCATTCTCTTGATCAACGGTTGCCACATCCTGAACCTTGCATGTTAGCACATTTTCCTGCCTGTGATCTGATTGAACATCTGAATGGGCCTCATCAAGTGCCCTAACAACTGCCTTGAGAAGATCATTCCCAGTCATTTTCTCAGGCTTCTGCCAAATTTTATCTTGCGGATTGACATGTGCTTATACTGAATCATCCATAGTGTTAGGACCAGTGTCATGATTAGAATGTTTTATTTCTAAAATATTTTTTCTGAATCATTTAATACGATGGTCATAGCCACACAATACTTTGTGATATCTGAGTGCACTTTGACATTATAAGTGACAATCATATTGTCATTCCCACTTTATTATTTCATCATATGCAGACAATTATGACATGCTTATTTTCCATCTGTGACAAAATTCAGTGGCTAAACTTATCTTGCTAATGATCTTTGTGCACTTTGACCATTATGATCCTGGAATTTTGTCAATATGCATTCTAATTCCTGTCCTTGGTTATTAGATGACATGCTACAGATTTCTTTTTATTTGTCTGGATTTAGTGGTTTTAGTGTAAGAAGTTTTTTTTTTTTTTGGCTACAATTCCTATTTTATGTTGGTCATAAGTATTTCTGAAGCCCCTAATGCCTTGCTTAGGTATATACTAAAAAGAAGGTTTGATCGTGGATCGTATGGTGAAGTTTATTTGGCGTTTCACTGGAATTGTTCTCAAGAGGGTGATACCTTGAATCGGATGAACAAAACTAAAACTTGCTCTGTTAATAGTCTACATGTTGATCCATGTGATACAAGTTCACAAGCTAATTCATCTAGTCAGCATTGTTTTACTGATTCCGACAGCGAGGATTTGTTCATTCTAAAGCGCATTATGGTAAGAAAAGAGGAATTGATACTTGTATTGATCTTTCATGCATCCCTTTGAACCCGTATTTTGATATGCTTGAAGATGTTAGATAACAACTGATCTTTCTTTCTTTCTTTCTTCTACATTTTTTTTTTATTTTTTATTTTTTATTTTTTATTATTATTTTTTTTTTTTCAGAATTTATATTATTCTTTTGAATTGGAGCCTCCACAATTGTCAATTGACCTTATCCACATCTATGGCTATAGCATGGACAAACACACACTCTCATGCTTGGAACCCATGTACACACTAAAATAAAGCATGCACGCACATAGAGTTGTGGTGGGGCCACTCAATGAGTGGATGGGGTTTATTTTTGCACAAGGCAAGCACGCACACACACACACACACAATGAGTTGTGGTGGGGCCACCCAATGAGTGGATGGGGTTTATTTTTGCACAAGGCCCCACCACCCAATGATTGGATGGGGTTTATTTTTGCACAAGGCAATCATTATGGTGGGGCCAATTTGTTGCATATTATATGAGAGTGAGGGATTTTCCCTTAGGAACCAATTCACATGAGAGCCCTCTGTCCCCTAGACGCTTCACCTCATGAAAGCCCTAGTGCTCAGACATCAACAAAGATGCAAACAGTGTGATTTTTTAGATGAAGGGTTTGTGTTGCATGGATTGCATATGCACATCATGTGTGATGAGATCTCGAAGGGTTCTCATGGATTCTCATGAGAGCCAATTTTGTCGACATGACAACAAAGGCTCAATAGAATTGCAAAGCTTTTTAAGTTAATCTTGGAGTTGCCGTTAACCTTTTTAATGTACTTTTCAAGGATAGGCTAGAAACCTTGTTTTTGACACAATAATCAAGGGAGTGATTCTCTTGATTTTTGGGGACTTGACTCCGATATGTCCTATTCACCAAGTTTTTGGTTAAGGAATGGGGTTGTGGAGTAGGGAAGGTTTTAGGCACCCTACTCCACTCATGATATAGGTGTCTCTACTCACAGGTAATGAGGTTCCCTTAATTGGCATTTCAACAAACGACTTGGTTGGTTCCCAAAAGTAAACACAAAGAAGAAAAGATATATAAAGTTGGAGGGCTAGAAGAAGAAGTGAGAAGGAGAGTGGGTGGATTTGTTTCGTGGTCTTCTTCTCATAAATTTGATGGATTTGTCTTCTCGTTAAGTTGGACTTGAACTTGGATTGGTGCTCCTTAAAGGTTCTAGTATAACCAGAAGCTACGAGAAAGATTCCAGGCTAGGCGAGAAACGCTTGGATTCTATGATCCTATCAGCCTAGATGATTTGGATGCAGATAGTGAGTGGCTTGTGGAGACAAATGATCCAATCTTTGCCAGCGAGTCCCTTACATGGGCCCAAGTTGAAGATGCAGCTTATGAATCGGCACCTAGCGAAGGTTCTCAATCTCAACGGTGGAGAAGAGAAGATGGAGGGGCGAGCAGTAGCACGAGGCCTATGCCTAGTAGTCAAGGAGAAAACGATGATGATATTGAGATTGAAGAAGTACAAGAAGATGCTCGACCATTAGACGTGGATGAGCAACTTGTGCGGACAGACGATGAAGAAACGGAAGAAGATGATGTGTACGTTGAAGAAGGAGATGACTTTGTCGATGATGACGACGATGGTGATGGTGATGGTGTGCCACGATGGGAGATGAAACAATGTATATAGTTAGTAGATTAGTAGTTTGTACTTTGTAGATTTGTTTATCAATAAAAGTATCAAGTTTTTACATTTTATTAATAAGTAGTTGGTAATTTTTAGTTATTAATAGCTTAAATAGTATAGGTAATATACTTACCAATAGTCACAATTAGTTTGGAAATTGATGGGAGTAGTGAAGTCTTTATGAGAAAAAAAAAAAAAAGAAATTTCCCAAAAATTCCATTTTTTTCCCACTTTTTATGGGTTTTTTTTTTTGAATATAATTTCTGCAATGTGGGGAATCGATCCACCGACCAATCCCTCTATTGAGAGTGCTTTTACTAACTGGCTAAGTGCTTGGTTTTATTAATAAAGAAAAAAAAATTATTAATTTGTTTGTTAAGGGTCTCATGTCTAACGACCCTGAAATTTGGTACACCTTATAATCATAACTAATAAATTTAAGTTTTAGAATAAGAGCAAAAGCAAATCACTTAGTTGGTCGGTAGAGACACTCTTGGTTGAGAGAGAGATCGAGGGATCATCTTATGCTGCCATGACTCTCGGTTGCGGTTGAGGTAGGAAGATCGATCCCTTAGACTATAATAATAACCTTTTGCCAAATTCCAGAAAAATTTCAATTTCTGGATAAGGATGTGTTCATCCTACCTTAACTGGAGAGTTTCCTCCTTTAAGAGGATTTTTTTTTTTTTTTTTTAAATTTTTTTTTTTTAATTATATATATATATATATATATATATATATATATATATATATATATATATATAAAATTAAAAAAAAAAAAAAAACCGTGCGATCGCATAAGCGATCACACCGTGTTGATCGCATATAATCGCTTAAGCAATTTAACGACAACCCATTGATTTCATTGATGCCCGTATGATGTGATGTGGAAAATGGATTGATTTTTTGTGTGCCCTTTCATCTAGTATAGATGTAGGTGTTAAGTTGTTCAAATTCCACTCACAACAAGGTGGGTTAGTACAGAAGGGTGGGGGTCCCCTCTCGTATCCGTCTCATTTGGTGTGGCCCATGAACAAGGTGTTTCGTATCTGTTACGATACGCCTGTAAAGGCCGATATGTATTGGTAACGACCATGACCGTTACGTGATACGGGGGTGAAAATGGGCGGTTAGTTTTTTGAGACCATATCATCCGTTATGGTCGCCGTAAAGGTTGTTACAAGGCATAACAACCATTACTCACGAAACAGTCGAAAAACGATCACTTTTTTTTTTTTTTTTTTCTATTTAAATTCATTTTTCTCATTTTTTTTTTTTTTTCACTTTTCTCATTCCAAAAACTCTCCTATATCATTTTACAACAGATTTCGACCACTCTTATTATAGCTTTTAAGATTAAAACTGTGGATTGAAGTGATTTGAGCGAATAGAATCTCTGATAACCTTTTTTTCAAAAAATCGAAAAAGCAGTATTTATGCCTTTTTCTGGTTTCTAATTCTAATGCTTGATTGTGATGTTTAAACATTAGAGACATAATCATATTAAACAATTCACTAGACAGCCCGATACAACACTCTTACCAAAGAGTGGATCGTTACACTACCATAAACATGTTCAAAACAAAAAAGAATACATATTTGAAATATTTGCATTATTCTTGATTTTCTAAATATTTTTTCAGAATTTTTCGAGCAAAAAAATAAAAATAAATTCAACTGTTACGGGGGTCGTAACGGTCGTTACGCCCCCGTATTGGTCGTTATGGCCGATACCCGTATCGGTAATGGTAGTGACCGTTATGGCCACCGTTACCGATATGGAATACCTTGCCCATGAATGATTGATTTATCTGATTTTTTGAACCCTCGGCCTAACTTGATGGGATGCATCTGATAGTCGACATGGTAGTCAGCAACACATCATGGTTGGGTCCACTCCATTTAATGCGCACCAAAGCTCTCGTATACACTGGTTATCAGGGGATCATTGCCCTATGTATATGTTTAAGTGTTGTCAAAATCCTATGATTTACGATTTACAATATACGATTTTAGTCAAATCTTGAGCAAAACGATTTGAATACCAACCTTGAATCCGTTTTTATTTGAATCCTACGTTTCTATGATTTCAATCCTACGATTTATGATTTGAATCCTGATTTACTATTCAAATTATACTTGTTCTCTTCTATTTTAAGCTTCACTTGGCTTTCATTTTATGTTTTTATATTAGTGAGGGCTTTAAGAATCGTTTAGAAAAGGTAAATTATTTTATTTGTTCTTTATAAGAGATCAAATGATACATATTCTCTTCAACATTAAATCATGTAGCTTTTTTTTTTTTTTTTTTTTTTTTTTGTTTTTTGTGATTTCTTAGTTCTTAACTAGTCGAAACATCAAATTGATGTATGATAACCAATCATTTTGACTTATATGTATTATGGAATGATGTTTGGAAATCAAAATATCTTTTTTGTTTATCTACAATATTAAAGGCTGCTTTTTCCACTGTAATTTACAAGAACATAGATTATTAAAAGACCCATGTATTTTTTAAAGGGAAATTTCTTGGAAGACAAAAAGTAAAGGAATACAAATCCTTTAACACTCATGATATGGTATTACTTGGTGCACACTGATGGCAAAAAGAAGATAGATGGGTTTCTAAAAAAAAAAAGAAAGTCTAATTTATTTATATTTTTCACATATTTTTTTTTTCGATTTTTTAAGAAAATTGTAAAAAAATCTTACGATTTACGATATGATTTGCAATTCAATACGATTCAACCCCTACTAAGATTTGCGATACGATAACGATTTTGTCAACATTGTTTTCTATATGTATACATGTAGAGAGTCTCCTATGAGCAAACCAAGTGGCTCCACCATGATATATATGTGAAATCTACTTCGATCACTAGGTGTGTCATATTATTGTTTAGAGCATCGTTCATAGTATTGAAATATCCCCGATATTATCTGTATTGATTCCAATAACATTGGTAGCAATGCTAATAACACTAGTAGTCTAGGAAATTCCAGGTATTGGTGATGTTTCGCTAAATATCGTTGATATATCGATATCACTAATGAATCGCCAATATTTTCGATTGTGTAAATTCCAGGTGTTACTTGTATTGCCAATATTTTTGAATGTGTAAATTCCAAGTGTCGCTTATATCGCCAATGTATCAGTGATATTTTGATGATATTGCCAATGTATCGATATCACCAATATTTTCGAATGTGTAAAATCTTGGTATCCTTTGTATCGCCAATATATTGGTGATATTTCGATAATATCGCCAATGCCGAAAAACTAATTAAAAAAATTTCATTTCAAAATTTTTTATGGGCGCATGATTGCAATATTCAAATTATTGATGATAATATTGATCATATCGCGATATTATTGTTATCACAGCATAGGCGACATCGATGCCACAATCTTTCGTTTCCTTTCTAGTTGTCAACGATTTCTTGGCGAAATATCGTGTTGTTGATATTTGAGAATATCAATGGATGTTTGGATGGAAGGTTGGACGATTGGATGGATTGGATGGTTGGACTGGTTTCTTATGACATAACATGCTTTTAGGCCCCCATTAAGTGGACACTTATTATGTATGCGTTCTTTTTGCAATTTTTGATTTTAAGTATGCAAATGCGTATTTTAGCATCTCCTAAAGTTCACTGAAAAATTTCGCCTTTTCCCCATGTTTCTCCAATGTTCCCTGCATTTCCAATTATCCACGATATTATCGATATTGTTATTGTATCCCTGGCCAACGAAACTTGTGGAAATACCGATACTTCGAACACTATGTCATATCATGTTAGGGCTAGGGAAAAAAAAAGAAAAAAAAAAGAAGGCCAATTGTGATTTAGGTGAGCCACAATAGGGAAAAAGTTGGGAAGTGAACACCCACCCTTGATTTCACCAAGGCTTAGCTAAATTGCAAAATGGCATGACTTTCGGGCCTTGGGCGTAACATTGGATGACACACCTAATGGATGGACTAGATTTCCCATACACAACACTATGGACCTTGGACACAATCATGGGTGGACGTCCCCCTCCCAACTATTTTTGTTGGTGTATCCACCTAAATCACAGACCAACCTCTTTTGGGCCCTGAGCCTAAAATGGGGTGCCACATCTGATGGTAGGAGTGGATTTCACATATGCATTACGATGGGGCCTGCCCAAGCCAACCTCCATTTGCTTGTACGAGGGGTCGTGCTGCAGGTGACCACTTATGTATATGGGGAATATATGCGTGTGTTTGTGTCTATATCTAGTTGGCAAAATCCTACGATTAATGATTTGGATTGAATCTTAAGCATCGCAATTTGAATGTCATCTTGAATTCGTTTTTAGATGAATCCTATGATTTTTGATTTAAATCCTAATTTACGATTCAAATTATACTTGTTTTGATCAATTTTAAGCTTTACTTGGCTTTCCTTTATTTTTTTAAACCGGTAGAGTCTTTAATACTCGTTTAGAAAAAGTCAATTATTTTATTTTATTCTTTATAAGAGATTAAATGATAGATATTCTCGTCAACGTTAAATCATTGAGCTTTTTTCTTATCATTTCTTACTTAACTGGAAACACCAAATTGATCCATGACTTAGAATGTTTTTATGGTTGGTTGCTATCATGTTGACCTATATCTATTTGTAGTGTGGTAGTGATGGTTAGAAATCAAAATATATTTTTTTGTCCATCTATAGAATCAAATGCGTCTTTTTTCCAATGTGATTCTACACTTTAGAAAGGTATAAGGAACATAAATTATCGAAGGATTCTTATATGTTTTTTAAGGTAAACTTTTTAAAAGGCAAAAAATAAAGGAAAGGCAAGAGTCCTTTAACGCTATCATGATATGGTATTACTTGGTGCATATTGAACGGGAAAGTATGATGGATGAGTTTTTAATTTTTTATTTGTATCTTTTAGAGATTTGTTTTTCATTTTTTAAGAAAATAATAAAAACTCTTACGATTTACAATACAATTTGCAATTCGATATGATTCAATGGCTATTATGATTTGCGATACGATAATAAATGTAACGCCCTGAAAATCGGGGGTCGAGCATGACTCAACTCCCGAGTTCCAAAACATCACTTATGCAACATAAATGAGTATGATTGAATGTTGGCTGTGCTAGTACAATAAACATGAATGAGATTAATCCAAAACAGTAATTCATACTCCAGAACAATTTCAAAAAGGCAAGCGGAAGACTGAAAATGCATATATAATGTATGTAAGGTATAACAACCATCTCAACCTCTAGAGTATGAGCACTAACTGAGTATACATATACATGTGTTGTTTCTAAAACAAAATATCAAAATATACAACTGGAAACATCGATCCCGAAGTCCCGCGATCACTGGCCAGCCTATAAGAAGCCACCAGCGTACTGCATGTATGAGTACTCCTCCTGATCATCCTCGAAATCAGGCTCAGTCTCCGTCGACCCGTCTATACCTGCATCTAGGTCCGGGTCTGATGGGTGTCCAGAACACCGTCCCGTAACGTGGGAGTGAGTAGCTAACTCAGTGGAACAATAGAGCATGGGTTAACATGTTATCAATTCAGTCAAGCAGTAATGATAAAGCAATACAAACAAACAATCCTAAAGACTCTTATTAATGCAAGTATGAAATGCAGTTATGCGTGCATGCCCTCACCGACGTTCTCCCTCATGCGACACCATCTTACGTCCGCGGCATGCATACATTCCTCAGTGCTCCACATCTTCCAGGCACATGCAGTGCGATGATGAACATGATTACCGAGTTGTTATTAGTCCATTTCAAACAGCAGGATTGGGAAACTAAGGTACCTCCCTTGTATTATTCCCAAACATGATCCATTCTAGGGTCGTCAATCCTAGGTAATCTCATACGAAGTGTAGTTCTAGGTCGCTGCAAAGGCTGCCAGGGCTGTTACGCGCAATTGTTACACCGCTCCCCCATCACCTTTTTAACGGTTCATCACTAGGCTGATACAGGCCTAGTATGTACTCCTGTCGCTACGGAAGGGTCGTCGCCTTCACGTAGACTCAGAGTACGCTCGAGGTCACTACAAAGGGCTGTCAGGGCTGTTACACGCAATCGTTGCACCGCTCCCCCATCACCTTATCAATGTAGGCCGACAGCTCGAATATAGTGTCCCATACCACCATAATCGGCTCACGAGTCTATTTGCTCAATGGTCACTACGGGGAGGCTCGGGCTGACGCAATCGCAACACCACGAAACCCCAGCGTAGGCCGACAGCTCGACCACGGTGTCCCATACCACCATGTCCGGCTCATGAGTCTTAGCGGATCGAGGTACCATGGTTAACGGGATTCCATCGGTAAGTTTGGTACCCTAGGTTCAAACAGTAATGACCAAACATGGTGAACACACATTCGACAATCGGGTTACTTGACGAGCCTGACTAGCTCGAGCGCACAACAAGTTGGGCGATATGAAGCGCAAAAGCACTCCGTGTGGCCAACCACTATCGCCAACCGAAGTACGACTCAGGTTCGTCAGACACATCCCTTGTGGCGACATGAATCTCAGCCACAATCTCAAGTCTGGTACCGAATGTCTGGACTATAGACATAGTCCCATCCTCAATCAATTTTCATCCTTAGCATGTGGAGTAAAGCATGATAAACAAAGTAATACAAGCATGTTAGCAGGCATGTCATAAGGCATGTTATAAAGCATGAAGGAAAGCATGTTGTAAAGCATGTTATAGGGTACTATACAATTAGGGATACAATTACATATACATCACAAGTGAGTGGTTAGAGTAAACCACCACATGGAGGGAATCCTACATGTCTCTAAGGTAGTCAAGAATTCCATATCAGCACCGACCTACGGTGCCAACATCTAAGCATGTGCTCACACAAGCATTTACACAAACACATAGAGTACACTATTTCAACATACATGACGTATGTTAGTAAAATATGTATTAGGACTATCTTCTCACCAAGTGAGTATTTTATCCATGTATATCATAATCATACCGCAATTAATCATGACAATTGCATTTCCAAAATTTATACATATACGGTATTTCTAGAATACACAATTTCAACATACCTAGTGTTTACAAGCAAACATATATTACGGCGATTCCTTTCGCCAAACAAGTATTTTATCCATATATAGTATACTCATACATTAAATAAATATGTCAAACACTTTTCCCAAAAAAAATACGTATACGGTATTTCTACGTATACCTAGAGTATGTAAAATTTCATATTCTACAACGTTAATCGAAACAGAAAACGGAAAGCACTTTGTACATGTGCATTTGCATGCAGATCATGAATCTATCATTATCTGACATTGAAAGCGTTAAAAACCGTAACCTATACACCTAAAGTCCTCACCTTTAAGCCGTTTGAGCGTAAGGAACCCGCTAGATTTGTCTAGCTTCCGTGTACCGCAACTAGGCAACCTAGGGAAGGAAATAGGTTAGCTATTTCATCACTTGGAACTCTCCCAACCTTAGATCAGTTTAGGGTTAGGGTTTTCTTACCTATAAGTGACGTCGGGAACGCCGGAAAAGCGCCTAGAATAGGGCGGTGTGACTTGTAGAATGGCAGGGAAAAAGGGCAGGGAAGATCTCCCACTTCTCTCTCACTTTCTCTCTCTTTTCTCTCTCTCCTTGCTAGGGTTTTCTCCCAAATTCGTATGGCTGTGAGAGGGGCTGTTCTAAGCCCCTTTTATAGCCAAAATCATGTCCAAAATAGACTCAGGTTCAAGGGTGGCTGCATATATAGGCAGTTCGCCACTTTCCAAGCTCAAAAGGGATGTTCTGGTGGCCCTCCTTGAGCCAAACGTCAGACTTAAGCTCACCATCTATGGATCTACGTGGGATTACGTTTTCGACTCGATCGGATTCCCAGATCGCACGTGGCGGACCACTTTCAGTTCAACGGTCAGTGGGCCACGATCAGAAATTCTGAGTACATGTAAATGTTCCTGAAATTTTTCTTAATCCGAGGGTGTAATTTGGTCTGATTCCGACGGTCAGGTTGCTTAATACTGACGCGCAATCGAATGATGCCAGATCACTATTCCAGATATTATGTTGGGATGGAATTTGTGTTTTTCACACTCCCTCGCTCCGGATCGAAAAGAATGGCCGTGGGACATCGGAATCATCTGATTTTTGAGATGATTGTCAAGCCCAGTGGGGCGGTCCTGGTTCCTTAGCTTCGTGTTAATCGGACTCCCGATGTGCGATCTAGACCTCATACGGAGTTTCGTTTCAGTCCCGAGAGCAGACGGGTAATGAGTTTGGCTCTAGACTTTAGGGTAACCTAGAGTCACTAATTTTGCAAGTTTTGGGTCTTGCAGATCGTATTTAAAGCGATCCCAACGGATTTCATGGCTAACCGAGTTTAGTACTTAGTTAACTTTGTTATATTTCTAAAGGATTTAATCCTACGTGATTTCTGGTCGAGGTGGTACTCGGCTCAATGTACGGAAATTTACAGGTCGTTACAATAAATTTGACAACATTGTGTGTGTGTGTGTGTGTGTGTGTGTGTGTGTGTGTGTGTGTGTGTGTGTGTGTGTGTCGAGGAATGCCCACCTGTGCACCAGTTCTCACGAGTTCGTGAGAACTTTTTCAGAACTCATCACAGTGATGTGGGCCCAAAATCTGAACCGTCCATGTGATGCAACACCCCATGAAACCCTCGGGGCTCGACTTTTACCCTTATCCAAAACTATGGTGGGCCATGGAAAAGAGAAACAAATCAAGGGAGGAAACTATTTCTGTTTTCCATGGCCCACCAAAGTTTTGGATCAAAGTGAAAGTTGGGCCCTGGGGGTTTCATGGGGTGTTGCATCACATGGACAGTTCAGATTTTGGGCCCACATCACGTGTGATGAGTTTTGAAAAAGTTCTCACGAGTTCTCGTGCGAATTGGTGCCAAGGTGAGCATTCCTTTACATATATACATATATACATGTATATATACATATATATGTACACACACACACACACATATACACACACATACATATATAGAGGAATGCTCACTTGCGCACCAGTTCTCATGAGAACTCGTGAGAACTTTTTCAGAATTCATCATATGTGATGTGGGCTCAAAATTTGAACCATCCATGTGATGTAGCACCTCATGAAACCCCCATGGCCTGACTTTAACTCTGATCCAAAACTTTGGTGGGTCATGGAAAAAGGAAATTGTTTCCTCCCTTGATTTGTCTCTCTTTGCCATGGCCCACCAAAGTTATGGATAAGGGTTAAAGTCGGCCCTTGGGGGTTTCATGGGGTGCTGCATCACATGGACAATTCAGATTTTAGGCCCACATCACGTGTGATGAGTTCTGAAAAAGTTCTCACGAGTTCTGGTGAGAACGAGCATTCATATATATATATATATATATATATATATATATATATATATATATATATATATATAGATATATATATATATATTATATATATATATATATATATATATATATATATAATATATATAATATATAAACCCAATGCTCAGCTGCACATCGGTTCTCGTGAGGTCTTGTGAGAACTTTTTGAGAACTCATCACACGTGAGGTGAGCCCAAAATCCAAACGGTCCATGTGATGCAGCACCCCATGTAACCCTTAGGGTCCAACTTTTACCCTGATCTAAAACTTTGGTGGGCCATGGCAAAAGAAAACAATTTCCTCCTTTGATTTACATCTCTCTTTTCTATGGCCCACCAGAGTTTTGGATTAGGGTGAAAATTGGTCCCCGAGGGTTTCATGGGATGCTAC